>DWLR01003229.1:0-13873 GCA_018246295.1 Papilio alexanor hazarajatica | reverse complement strand
TATTATACTATATTAACCTACTTACATCTAATACACACAATTACATATTACACAAAGCAATAATAAGATAAACACTGTACAATCTATATAATAACTAATTATTTAATATGCCAGAAGAAAGTGTTTTAATTTATTTTTAATAAATTTTTTTGTATGTAAGCTACAATTACTTCTCAACCATGCTACATCATGATATAATTTTGGTACTAAATAATTATTACACCTTTCCTCATAACAGTTATTTCCCCTCCCTAATTCGTTTAGTATTGTATTTATTATTTGCTTTATTTTTATATTCCACACTAAAATAATTTTTTAAAATTATCTTTAACTTTCTGTTCTATAGGTAAAGTTTTACATATTCTAAAAAATGTATCATAGAGTCAACAAAGAGGCTCACGGAGCCAAACCACGTCCAAAGCTATTACGTACTTCACCTCATATACACGTAGGATAAAAACAATTAATGCAAGCTATAAGATTCTTTTATAAAGTATCTTACAAAAAACAATAGTCTTGTGTTTCAAGCTAAAAACTAGTTCTTTTTTTTAAAAAATAGAACCACAAATCTTAGGTATCGATAGCCGTAAACAGATCACTACATACTCTATTCTACAAGGTAATATTATAAACATTAATAAAATAATTAATAATATAATTAATAAATTATAATGATTAATAGAACGATGGTAATGTAATGAATAATAAAGCAAGGCGTGTACCTTACACTGGTGGCGCGCCTGCTGCGGCACGCAGAGCGGGCGCAGCGCGTCGAGCCAGGCGCGCTCGTCCGCCGCCGAGCTGGCCGCCAGGAACGTGTGCGTGGACAGGCACGGCAGCGCGCGCTCCACCAGCTGGAAGCAGAACTCGCGCTCCCACAGCGATTCGTGCACCTGGAACGCGCATGCAAACATCGACATAAGTTTCGAGAGACTCGCTCTACGCAATAGGATTGCAGTTCCTTTATGTATATATATTTTAATGAGTCTATTATTCGTACTTATTCTTCAAAGAGAAAAAGACAGAGACAGAGGCACAGATAGATATTTTGTTAAGTTGTAGTAAGTTAAATTCTAGGGTGTGTTTTTGTTCAAATTCAATGTTATATGGTCCAATATAATGATGGTCAAAACTATTAGAAAATTATAAAAATACACCTGATATAAGTAAGCACAAGAGAGATCTATCAGGCCTTTTGGTTTCGTTCTTTTCGGTGAATCGTAGAAATACAGATGAGTGTCAGTGCCCTCTTGCAAGAGGACGAAGTAAAGGGCCTTCCATTTCTTAGCGGCTTTGTCCGATTTCTTGTTTAAGTATCCTTGGTGCTTGATTCCTTTCATTTTCTTGAGGCCTATCTGATCCCTGCACTCTCTAAGGGTCGCGTATATCTTCTCTGCAGCCGCTCCTGTCGTGTTTTGTTGTGGTTCGATGTGATGACCTTCGGCTATTAACTGTTTAGAAAAAAAACAAAGATAATTTAATATAAAAAAAAAACAGATTGACTGCACTCTATCACACCCCGGGAAAGAATACGAATCGAATAATGCATCACTTCTAAATTGTCTAGCCATTTAGACTATAGGAGGAAGGACCATGGGATAGACATACAAACATACCCGCGAAAAACATCACCTCCTGTCAGTAGACCAAAAACACGCTTTATTTACAAAATTGTTGTATTCTGTCTTATATCGTCCAGCAGGACAGGCAGATATGATTGCTGATATCTATAGAGGATATTGTAACGATGTCTTATCAGTCCCACTTCAGCACTAGTGATTGCATATTGTAATTTTAGATAATGCCAGCTTTTAGGGTCATAATAAGCGCAATATCCTATCCGTTCTATTTTGTTTTCGTTAGTAAATAATTTTATCACATTTCATAACTTTATAAAAAATCGTAAACTATCCGATAAAATTAGAAGTTTAACAAATTAGGTAATTCAACATTAGCAACAATTAACCCAGAAAATTATTATTTTCAGCATATTTAGGTAAGAATTATAAAAGTTCACAATTATAAATGAAATATGTGGGTACATATGTGAAATCTAAATGTTGTTTTTTAGTAATTTAATAGGTCTTAAAATGTTTAAGTGTGCTTAATTATATTATATGATAAAATTTTAATTAGGATATGCTGATTGCATCTAAAAATTTATTATAAATATTTTTTTATACTTACTGGTTGTCCCAATGTATGTCCTTCGACAATTTGCTCCTTTCTATATCGATTGATGACAGCATCAAGGCATTCGAACACCCTTCCACCCATGAGATACCTCACGCCCTTCTTCTCTATCCTGAACCTCTGTATCTGGTTGTTGATGTGAAAGAACAGGGAGTAATCCCCGGGCGAGTTGTCCGAGGGTCTGACGAGGAAGCTCCCCGGACCCGCCTTCACCAGCATGTCCACCGCCTCACTCTTGGTGCAGTTGGGATGGAACCACGAAAATACTGTGTTGGGATCGATGGAGGGGTCTAAATCCTCGACCAACTCCCTGAAGATCATACCTTGCTCCCCCGTCCTGTATTGAAAATACAATATTTAGATGTAAGCATATTAAGACAGGCCTTAATAAGAAGAATCTTGATATTTAAGTTGTTAAGCGAAGAGGATATTACGTAATAAGGAGCTAAGAAATCTTATTATAATAATTATTATCAAATATACTTTAAAATTTGTCAAAGAATATGTCTGTTGATTTGATTCCTCCACCACAGGATCCGCCTAGTACTAGTACAAACAGTGACAAAGGCAAAACTTTATATTCCGAAATCCTATAAAAAACATCTAATATCTCTGAATTTCATATATAAATTCAGTGTATTTCTACAACTGCGAATAAACTGGACTACACATGCAAAAATCTCTATCCAGCTTTGATGGCATTGAAAAGAAAAATAAACGGAAAATCATCAGTATTTGTAATAGCAATTAAATTAATTAAATGAAACATTGATATCCTTACAAGTTACAACAGACAACATTCGAGGCTCCTTCCGTCGATTACTTTAATTAGGCGTGTAAAGGATTACAGTAGTGAATCATATTTATTTTTCCTGCAATATTTTAATGTTCTTTTCATTGTTTTTTTTTTTAAAGTATTATTATTTTTCATTTAATTCAAGTTCATCACACTTTTGGCTCAAACCTCACTCTATTGGCGCAATTAAACTTCGGTTTCTAACATCTATCCACTGTTAGAATCACATAAACGACCTTGATTGATTTTTATTTACCTAACGTCAAATTTTTAGTACATAAAAATGGATCGTCTATTATCGTTTATTATCGGAATATCGAATCGTTTATTGCGTTCGGCCGTTAAAGATTCGTCGGCCATCAGCCAATACATGTCGGTAACTCTACTGGGCCTTAAACATGTACGTAAAATGTTGCGTCGTCATTAAATTACAGACTCAGTGGCGAGCCCTTGAGGAATTTAGTGGTATATTGCAATATTTTTACATTTTATTTCGATTAACTTAAAATAGACCCAAAAAATTCTGTATCATCATCCATCAGCCGAAAGATGTGTACTGCGCAGGTTCCAAAAATAAGGACAATGATTGCCATCATTCAGTGTGATCATTTAATACAACAGAAATAGTAAATATATTAATTATTAGTTTGCGAGTAACTTACCGATGCGCCGTGACCCAGAGCCAGCCGTCGCCCATGTCGTTGTGCACGAAAAATATATCGCCCTTTTGGAACGTGAGCTCGTCGGTGTCCGGCATCTTGGTGTATGGTAGAATTGCTACCACGCGCTGTTGTACACCACAGAAAAAAAAAACAGTTTAAAGAATAATCACACCTATTAAGAAATTTTATAAGGAAAATAATTTTATTGCCACCAAAAACTACACAGGAATCCTCTTATCTATAGTATAATAAAGATGAAGGGTTAATTTGGACGCGCTCAGATCTCAGGCATTACCCCAGGAATCAGTTATTCTTAGGAATTGGACTTTAATATTATTTTTGCATTTGACAGCTTTATTATTAAGGAAGGTTATATAGGCAATTTAGATTCACGCTACGATCCTAAACAGCCGCGCATAAAGAAAAAGAACGCTAAGCGAGGAGATGTTATTACATTTTTATTACATCGCTATCAATGAAAAGGATCGCATAGCCCCTCAGTAGAGCCCATAAAAAAAAATCCGAAATACTCCAGTTCTTTAAGAATATATGTATTCATTTAAATTAAAGGTTGCGATGGGAAAAACTGTTGGGCGCAGCAAGTATTATATAAATTCTGCCAAAAGGAAGTTCAGCAACTGCCGGCACGAGATCAAGATCGCTGGGTTTTAGTCGCACCCTCTAAGATGATTTAATCTTGAGGCTCGAGCTCAAACACCATAAAAAAGTTCCTTACTTTAAAATATTCATGTAATGTCATTTCTAAGCATGCTAAATTATCTTATGCTATTTTCTTAGCCTAGCATTACATTACCTTTTTATCGTTGACAGGTTCAGGTGGTGGAACAGGCTCCACCAGACGTTCTCGTTTCAGCAGGTCGGAGCAGTGGCTATAAAAGCCCACCAGCTCCGTCAGTGAATCGAACTGGCGACCACCGATGTAATAGTCGCCGCATACCGCAGTGATTCTGGACAAATTAAAACTAACACTCACGCCCGTAACCCAGAGACAGAGATTGAACAGAGATTAAAGATAAACATTTGGCACGATACTGGTACACCTCTCTTTCCTCTTCTCCATCCATTAATAGTTTATTTTAATTGAATTGCCAATAATACAATTATATAGTACAAATTTCACACATGTATGGCGAAATCTTATTTTAAATTTACGAAGTTTATGCAGTATTTTTCAAATTGTTTTAATACAATAGAATTAAAATGTTCTATTTAACTGTGCGAAGATATGTATGTGGTGAGCAAGGTTGGCAGGGAAACAGAAATCAGTACATGATAATAGATATTCTGTTCATTAATACACACACATGCACACGCGCACGCGTAATTTTACATATTTAAATCTTTTGTAATTTTAAATTATTTAAAACTAAGATGCTACTAGAATTAATGTAGTCATATGAATTGTAAGAGGAAGCGCCGGTGTCTGTAACGCAGTGAAAACTAGCACAGACACTGACGTTCACTCGGTCTCCAAAAATGCATAGCGTTGTATATAATGGTATATCAATACTTTTATTTCACGGGACAAATTGTTTCTGGCGCTTAAAAATAAATAAATATTTTATTATTATTGTTTATTTACCAGAAAATTGCTGCTAACTAAAAATAAGTTTGGTGTTTAAAGAAAAAATAATTGCTTAAAATACTATGTTGTGACTGAAATTAAGGAAAACATGAATTGTATGAAAATTTATAAATTAAAATGTCAAGAAAATGTTGATATAATATAATATAATGAATGAATGACCTCGACGGGTCGCATTAACGCTCTAGCCGGGAATGGTTATACAAGCTGTACAATGATATAACAACTAACCCAGAGGGGTAGGCAGAGATTACGGTTTTTCACTTGACACAATCCTGGCACACCTCTCTCGCAAAATACGCGTCGTTTGGACTATCACTAACTTCTTTGATCGCCTTTCTTTAGGATATCATTTATTTGTTCAACAAAATTATAACAAATTCGACAATGTAAATTTTTATAAACTATTTACCTGAAATGATTGATACCAGTTCGTCCCAAATAACTCAAGACGTAGGAGCCTGGTTTTCTGTCACTTTCTCGCACTGAAAGGAAAACAAGTATAAGAACATCTGCTTTAGGAATTACATACTGAGAAATTTGGAAATTAATATACAAGTCATATCATAAAATTCGGCCAGGCAGACAGGCAATTGTGGTTTACATTTAATTCCTACTATGCCACATATAAAACAAAAATATAAGAGAAACATTTTAAAGAGAGAAGTCACCTTCATATGTATCCCATAAGCAGTATCTAGAGATGAGTTAATTAAAATAGATAGACTGAAACTACTATCTAGCACACATCGTAAACAAGTCATAGTTAATTAAAAAACAGAAAACTCAACTGACTATATGATCATTATATTTCATCACATCATATTAATGCATATAATCAGTAGGGTGAAGAATAAAAAAGAAATCTTAATCTCGAAATTTAGGCATAAATGCGGACATAAAACATTACTCCCTGGATCAGAGGGTAATAAAGTAGAAAAATTTATAAATCAATTAAAAAAATTGTTATAATCTTTAAAATTGTATCTATTCGTATATACAGTAGAATCTCGATTATCCGAACATCGATTATCCGGATATCCGATTATCCGGACTCATTCTTCACGGCTCTAATAACAGACTTAGAAATGATGTGACGGCGCAACGACACATGTAACGAAGAGTTTTCTTCCCGCCTGCGACGTGTCAGTACTCATAATAGTGGGTAGTTTTTACAACTGAACCGCATCATAGACTTTGCCGCAATGAAAAGATGTGACTTGCGTTACGTCAAAGATTAATCACAAATTTTTTCCAACTAAAATATTATATTACATTGGTCACTCGATTTTTGTGATATCGTATTGTCTAAAAGACATATGTAAAACCCTTTCTATAATAAAAAAAGTTATTACAATTTAATTATTAATTTGACATTGAAATCAAATTATCCAGTTTTTTGATTATACGGAATACCCTGGTATTATTTGATTCGGATAATCGGGTCTACTGTACTGGTACGTATATGTACAAACAATAACCAATCGATTCACAGTACTAATAAGAAATGCATATAATCACAATTGATTTCCATGGGAACACAATGTTGCAAATACATAGCCTATTGTTTACAAAAATAGACCAAGGTAAATTATATGACAATAGTGAGTCTTTAAAGAAATAAATAAAAGTAATATCAAGCTCATAAAAACAGGGGATTTTTATTTGTAAAAAAATACAGTTTAAAATTACAAAAATTTATTTAATGTTATTTTTAAATTTATAACATAAATAATAAAGAAAAGTAACAAAAACTTACTACTACAATAAAATTAACAAAAAAAAAAAATGCAAAAGATTTTTTTTACTTTAAAATATTGATTTCACTGACCATTCCATGTATTTACTGGAATGCAAAAAAGTAAATTGAACAAGAAAATATTTATCCCCTCACATACTGTACCCTAAATGTATTACATTAATTTGAAATATATTTTTTAATGTGGTACCTATGAACGTATCATAAATTTGTTCATACCTAGGTAACTCCCTTGCTTGCTTGCTGCCCAGAGCCTTTCCTCGGAAGTGTATCTGTCCAATCGACCATGGTACCATTCTGATTCCGGTGGTGCCAGCACTGCTTGTCGTTCACCTGTACAAATATTATATCTCATGTCAAGGGTGCTCCATCCCAGGCCCATGGCTGTCTTTGAAATGGCTCATTAGTGTTAAAAGAACTTAATAAAATTAAAAAAGGTCAGTGACATATCAAATATTTCTGAATGGTTATAAATCATAAGCAGCCTTATGTGATATCACTCCACACTTGACTACACTCAGTAATGAGTATTTAAGGTATTTCTTTTTTTTTACTTATTAATGTAACAAATATATTTATTAAGAAAATTTTATTATAACTGTTAACACATTTAACATGGTCTGTAGTAATTAGATAATTGTAACTGTAACAAAAAGCAATCATGACAGAAACCAAATAATTACAAATTGAACAAATATAAGCATAATCTATATGACAGACAGTATCAAACATCAATTTTTGTTTACAAATTTGTTGCAAGGACTGGCCTCTAAAGGTACTAGTTACTAATTTATTAAAAAAAACCCTTTATTCAAGTTGTATTTAGAAGTGTAAAACTATGATTGATATATTAAGGGTGCACCCCTTGGAGTTTTTTGAAAAGGAACTAAGTCAAAATATACCTTCCTTACCATAATCATAAGAACACAATGCAATATTTAATATGCTTGTTATATTTATTACAATTATTAGTACTAAGAGGAAGGATACATTATATCAGTCTGTATACAATATAAACAATATGTAGCTAACATTAGCAATGAATTAAAAACATCATGTTACAGTATTTTTCTTTGTCGGGATTCAAACCAAAAGATGCATTTCAGAAATCAGTTCACTTGTTTATAGGTATTTACACAAATGTTAAAACACTTCACTTTTAGTATTGTTTAAACAATAATACTACAAAAAAACTTTAAAGTAAAAAGGTATTTAATAAAAATGGCATAGTTAATTTGTTAAGCTCAGACGAAATATATACTACATATGACTTAAATTACCCTCAAGGGTTTAATAATGGAGCTATATTTTTTTTTAATGTTAGTAGATATATAACATCTTAGAATCATATATTCACCATTAGTGCTAGGTCCATCAGCTTCGTCCAACTCTAGATCTGCTGCTAACTCGGCTGGATCAGCACCACCATCTTCAGATTCAGTAGACGGAGACCCTAACTTATCCTTTACAGGGGGTCCGATTGGAGCCCCCATAGCGCGTATTAAATCAGCCATTTTAATCACTGCTACCTTAAGTACTTAAATGCGTAAATAAAAAAGCAATGACTCACACATTATTCATGGACACAGTAATATGAAATTTATAAGATATGGGTAACGTGTTTACAGAGAATAATCACTATATATCAATTTTCGATGGTTCATAAAGCAATACAAAAAGAAAGATCAATCACTAATAATTTTCTAAGCGAATATAGTAAAATTCCTTGAGGATAATGCCTTAATGTAATTATACTTTAAATTTAAGATTTAAACATTCATAAATCGGTACGCCCGACCAATAATTACATACAAAATGATACAAAAGTTTAAAAGTCACACAATACAGATATATATAAATGTTGATTGTCAAATTGAAACAGCACAGATGAAAAATGAGAGTATCATTTTGTGAAACATATAATCGAGACTCTAAATCTTAGAGCAATTCATCATCATCATTTCAGCCTGTGGTCTTCAACTGCTGCAGCAGCAGTGTTAAAAGGCTTATCGATCGAATCGAAGGATCGCTTAACATCAGGCGGGACTGTGGTCAAGTGCTAGTTTATTCTTTATAAAAAATGTAAATTAGTCAAGGGGAACAACATTAAATAGTTTCTCCCGCCTGGCATTTAACTAATTTTAATAGTTTGTCAAAAAAGCTAAGAGCTGTTTTTTAACCATTTAATTAATTAATATATTTTGATCATAAAGTTTCGAGTAACCTTTGTTATTTATTTCTCGGACAAATTGATATCATCTTCCGTAATTAATATAAGTCTGTTCACTTGCACAATTTATTTGAGGTGTATATGTATAATAGATGTTGACAACGGCTTCGCACGCATTCAAAACATGTCTATAAAGAAAATACGAAATAATGTTTTTAAAATGACTTTTTTTTCTTATCATTAGGCTTACCGATATTTTATATAGCCCAGCATTTGCGCAATCACGTATTCTTGCTGTATACCTATTTTCATTAAGATCGGTCAAGTCGTTCTTAAGTTAAATCGTGACGCACAGACATTTATTGTGATATTTACTCTTGGTTGAATTCTTTTTAATGAAGGAAAGAGGTAAACAAGCAATTAGTTTATTTGATGTTATGTCGTTACCACCATCATCCGCAACTAAAATATGAGTTGCCAGTCTATTTGTAGGATAGAGGAAGAGAGATGGAGGGAGTTTGATGAGGAATAAGTAAAGTGGAGGACAGGAAGAAGTAGTCTACCCCTTAATTAAGAGGTGAGCTTGTTACATAAGCTAATTTCTTGCGGGCGAAAATTGCTCATCTCGGCAAGCAAATGCCTCATTTTTTACTAGCAATCCAAATTATTAATTAAAACTATTTCGTTAATGTTGAGTATTTTTAAGTTTAATTAAATAATGTATGTATATCAGTTCAATAAAAAAAACACCAGAATTGTTAACATTTTTATTGGGAGGCGAAACGAGCAAATTTCAGGATAAAATTTAAATACAAATCAATAAATTGTATTACGTACACCTCATAAATCGTCAAGTCAATCTATTTAATTATAGTAAGGTAATATTACAGTAACATGAACAAGAATACATTTACATATAACAAATCTTTATTTTACATTACATATAAACGATACTTTTTTTTTTACTTTGCCACGGCAACAGATTTCGAGGCTATAACTTGGTGTCGTTTAATTATTTCTTTTAATAAATTTTGTACGATATTTCAACGCAGAGAGCGGTGCAGCGTAGGATTTTAGTAATAAATACAAATATCGCAAAAGGCACCGTGACGTCGAGAATACAGGAAAGTACTCCTTGTCTCGTTACTAAAGGACTTAGATAAAGTTAAAAAAAAATAGACACCAAATTAGCTTCGATTGATTGCCACGTTACATTCTCTTTACAAAACGACACCGAGTAATATATATATATATATATATATAATTATTTTCAACTGTCAACCAGCTATAGAATGTTTACGAGGCATTAAAATATTTATTACAACAACGAGTAAGCCAAATTTTTGGAAGGATACCGTTTGAAAAACTGAGCGTCTGGTTAAATATTGTGTTATTTATTTGTACAGAAAGCAATGGCCGCTCGCCGCTCGCCGCCATACGCACATTTCAAACACTCATATAACATCGAAAAATGTTTTATTCGCTCAAATACTTACATTAAATAGACACTTGAAGATAGAACGATTACTATATGAACTTACATAATACGCCTAACATTAGATCTAGGTATTGTCTTTTGTATGCCAGAAGTGGTAAAATGGGGTCCATAATGTGTACGACTTTAATTGGTGAACGTTAAAGCAATGTTAAAAATTTTAAAGTTGACATTTTTGTATAATTTGACAGCAATGCATGAAATGTTTTGTAAAATAATGTATGCAACCCCAATAGCTGCTGTATGTGTATACTATATACACATAGATACAATGATGGCGATGAGATACAAAAAACGCATCTAAACCATTATATTTGATATTTTATCACAATGATTTATAAATTACATTTTCCAATAATACACATAAAACAGCGATACGCCATCAGCTCTGGCAAGATTTAACAACTTACACCTCCCTCACTTTTGATAAATATATCGTTACGTTGTATACATCTCATATAAATACCCGCAAAGATATAGCTATAAATTCTAATCTCATACAAACTAGTTACTCCATAATACTAAATCAAACACGCGAACAAGATTCTATTTTAAACAATAAAATAAGACAATAGGTCGACGTATCTAATCAATATTTTTGGTTGCATGTCAAAACCGAAAGTTAAGTTATAAAAAAATTGTAAAAGGTAACAATACTTATTTAATGTATTGTTTAAATATATCACCAAATAAAATAATGCCGACAAATCAATACATACCATATGCAGAAACTTTCGATAATTAACACATTCACTGGCGACCTTTGTTTTATATTGTTTTACCACAAGAAAAGTTTAATTAATACATACATTTACTACAAGTCAAATGTAATGATAATCAATTATAAAACTTAATATATGGAAATCACATATATGAATAATAGTGGAATTTACTTTTGGTGAGGTATAATGTATTGAAGGTCAGGTCTAATGTTTCGAACATCTAAGTTTGTTTTTCTTATGAAAACATTTCATATTTTCAATACTTTAATGTTTCTGCAAAAAACAATATTGACTTTTTTATTTTACTCGTCGATTTTTTAGCTATCGATTTTATGGTTGGTTTACAATACCGACAACTATTTTTGAAGATATTCTACTTAAAAAAAAATAGTTTCAATTTGTCTGTTATGAACTGTTTTTATGATGAATGGAAAACAACTGAATGGAAGACCTGTCTACATATTTTTTTACTAGGTTTTAGGATATTTTGATTCAGTTAATTGACTACACTAACTATATAGGTTATTGAGCTTTGAGCGACGGAAAATAGATACAAATGTGGTTATTTGTCATTTTAATACTGAGAGATAAATATTTGGAGACTATTTAGAACTTTGATACAAACAACACTCACTACTCATATTTCAGGCTAACGTAATAGATGCAACGTTTTCCGAGGATCTTTTTAAAAGTCAAAAATGTTATTATTCGTATTAACTAGATACATAGTGACTTTTGGGATAGGCAAAACATAAATTGCGTAGTGAATTCTCAAGCGGTGGTCATTGATAATAGTGGAAGGAATATGTATTGGTATGTATGTGTGTGTGTGTGTGTGTGTGTGTGTGTGTGTGTGTGTGTGAATGTGTTTACATGTTCGGCAGCGGGACGGTGACCTGCACGTAGCTGATGGGGAAGTAGCCGGTCTTCCCGTGGATCGAGCCCTCGAACCAGTTCTCGTCCACTTTGTTTATCAACGTGATCACTTCGTTTTCCTGGTTTGTCAAAAAAAAAACTTCGATTATAAGTGTTCGGTATTAAACACCCGTTGATGGCAAAGGGGCAAACAAGCAGCGGGTCTCTAATGTTAAATGAGCACAGTTCATGAACATTCACAACACCAAAGGAACTGCAAATGCGTTGTCGACCTTTCTTGTCGTTGAATGGCTTGATTAGCAATAGCCTATAACTTTTCTCTTGATGTTACCAAATTGAAATCGGGCGAAAACATAGACGCATATGCATAATAAAGGCAAATCCTTTTGCTCGTACATGACAGCTAAATACATTTTAAATTTTTTATGTAAAAATGAGTTACCTTGAACCCAAGCTCGCCTGGGTTTTCTGGTTCGAAATCATACAGTGCCGTGCAGCAAGGACCCTTCGCTGGTGCCATGGGCGTCCGGGCGGGAGACTTAACCGGCGACGGTAGAGGCGACGCTGAGGTACACGTAAGTAACTTTAAACTTATTCCGTTGGATTTGCTACAGTTGAACTTCACAACTAGCTGGCATTTTGTAATCATAAACTACAATATAAAGAAACAAATCGAATGTCTTTTTGTTTAAAATTTTCATTTCATTTTTATATGGAATCGAAAAAAATATCAATAGCTTGCATGGGTAACAAAACGCCAACTACTAATAGAAGTGCATTTTGAAAAAGAAAACAAGGAATTACAACAAACATGCACCATAACAACTTCAATACCCGTTAAGAGTTTTCGATTGAATTTTATGGCAACATCACAAACTAAGACATGAGCCTAAATAACCATAAACAAGCCTTAATTCATAAAACAAATAGCACTTGTGGTCGTGAAGCGTAACGGGAAGCCAACTAATCTGTAGTCTAAGCAAATAAAATAACAGTTTTTATTTTAATATCGCAAACTGGAAATGTTAAAGAAATAATTCATAAATGAATAATGAAATGGAATGTTACACGTTCACAACATTGACAATGCATTGTGTGCATGAGAAATAAATCAACGGTAACAAATTATTACCCCCATGATAAATGTGGACATGCACTGTAACAGACATTTAGTAATTACATCTGCTACGTCATACCGCAGAGAAATAATGAAAGCCGAAACATGAGATTAAATTGGCATAAAAAAGATGAAAGAAAACCAGAAGAAAAACGTATTTAATGTATTCATCGAGTGAAGTAAAATTATGACAAGAAACGAATTTCTTCTCATAGTATGTATTAATAACTATAAAGTTAAATACTTATTCTGGTTGCTTATATAAAAGTATAAACATAAAATTTAAAGTCCAAACCGAAATTTAATCATCATCGAATGGCTAAATACTCGTATTTAAATGAAAGTACAAATTTTAAAATAAAATTAAGGCCCTCTTCTACAAACGATCCATACAAAAATAAAGCGTGTAAATGTTAAATATATGCTAATTTTATTTGTCTATGGTTTGATAAAAAATTTAATATTCTTGATAAATAA
>DWLR01003228.1:0-13873 GCA_018246295.1 Papilio alexanor hazarajatica | reverse complement strand
TATTTATGCCATATTGATGTGAAAAGATCTTTGTTTCGAATCACTGTGCACCATTCCTTTGTTACTGTTTTTTTTTTAAATTTCATATGTTGTGTGTTATTAAACTTGTGGTATTTATTCCATACAGTATTTGTACTGATTACGCTATGACAGAATATCTTTGTTATCGAACCTAGATAGATAAACTATATTCCTAGATTACCTCAATACAAGTGTCTCACTTCTTTTACCGAAAACTTTAACCATTTAACATGTAGGTCTACTTGTTACTGGATTTAAGCAACCTTAATCATGTTTCTCATACACCATAAGCGTGTGTCGTATGTAGTTTATAGTATTTTTGCCGTGAGTAGTGTTCAAAGCTCCATTATACTTAAGTATTATGAGGTCTGTACTAATCAGAGCGACCATTATAGACTCTTACTTTAAGTTACACAATAACATTAACATCTTAGTTTACTAGTTCCTGGTGTCTTTGTGGCTTTATGAATAGCTAAGACATTGAATAATCTTTCTTAACACACACATAACCGTCGGCGTGAAATGTGTTAAACTTTAGTTATTAAGTTAACCGTATCGTGTAAATCATAACTCGTAAATTTACATAATAACTTGTTGTATGTAAATTACTAAAATAACCAATCAATTATTTGTTCCGAAAAATAAGAAAACTCGATAACTAAAATTTGTAATATTTTTGAAAAATCATCCGAAAAATTTTCTTCACAGTTGGTAATCTATGTTAGAAACTTAAGCAGCTAAGTACTCTAACTGTTATTTACTCTAACTAAACAATGAATTATAAAATGTAGCTAACAGAGCGATAAAGAAAAGAGAATTGTAATATATTACCAGGCATTTAAAGATATTTGGGATTGAGTCATGAGGATTGACAATAAAGCATCAACAAAATTATTTATAAAGATCTTTAGCATATGTACAATTTGATTATCTAATAAAAGAATTCCGATATACATAAATCAAGACATTAATGTATGCACGATCTTCTAGCGGCAGAGAGGATTGGGTAGAGAATGCATCACTCGGTGAATATTGGCGACGAATCGATGTCACGCTCCAGATTTCGTCAGCTGCCGCGATGGCGGGATGCCACCAGTTGAGAAATCGAGAAGTGCTCCGTGAGGATGGAACATCGGAACAATAATCGATTATTTAATCCCATTTGAATTGGATGTCACAACACTTTGTAGAGTGACCGGTTGGCGCAGTGACAAGACACTTGCCTTTCGCGCGGCAGGTCGTGGATTCGCTTCCCATCCAAGACAAACATTTGTGTGCATGAACATGTCTGTTTGTCTCGAGTCTGGGTGTAAAGACCACCGGAGGACGGGTAGCAGCGTCATTTTCTTAGTACGGTGGAACATACTGCGATCGCCAACCCGCGTGCCAAGCGCGGCGATTATGGCACATCTCCCCCCGATGATGCAATCAATGGGGAGGCCTACGTCGAGCAGTGGATGGTCATAGGCAGAGGTGGTATCGAAACACACAAGATATTTCATTTTCAATCAATATTAATGATATAGAAAAACTCGAACCGCTGCTCGTTTGCCCCCTATGAAACATACTAACGAAAAACTTAAAAACCGTCATATAAAATTCTTATATGGAATTCAGTTATATATTATTGTTGGTGTTTACACGAGAAATCGTAAAGAAATTTCTTAAAAAATAATAAAAGAAATATTTTGTAAATCATTTAATCGCGTAATCCGAAATACATAGTTTCTTATTTCGTAACATGAAAACGTTTAAATTATAAAAATAAATTCGGTAATTTTAAATCGCAAGATTATAAAATCCTATTAAGTTAAAGGAATTTACACTTTCAATATAAATTTCCCATATTTTTTAAAACAAATTCCAAATGTTGCTACATTTTAATTCGTTTTATAATATTCAAGCAGCAGGAAGTATTTGCAAACATAACGTGATTGCATAAAACCTAGGTATATAATAAAGGTGCTTTATTTTCTTTTGTTATAAAATGACTAGTTGATAGCTAACAATATAAGCAATGATAATATTTTAAAGTAATGTGACAGCAAAGGGATGTCATACACGTATTATTATTTATTTTCAGTATATGTACATTACAATTATAAGCAATACGTAATAACAGTAAAGTAACAGTGATTCAGGACATTAACAATAAATTTAGTTTAATATTACATTGTATTATATATTTATTATCCTACACATAGAAACATATCGAGGAAATAATTAACTAAATAATGGAAAAGATATATTTACATTAATATTATATTACTTTAATTTTTATAAGATAAAAAATAAACAAAAGAACATCGTGAAAATAACACTACCATTTTAACATTTCTCTTGAAGCAACCTATGAAGTATGGTTTTAAAATTTAAAATCCGTAAACTTTAATTGTAATCTAACATATCTCAAGCTATTTCTCGATTGTAACTGGATCTGAGAGAAAGGTGTATTTGCAACCTACGTACTAGTTTTACGGACATATACATTAAACTTTAAAAAATCCTAGATGCATCATCTATAAATTTCTTTCAATGTATATATGCCAAAGTTTTGAGCAATTACATTTTTAACATTGACATTTTTTTGTTAACTAAATTCAAACGCGTTTAAACAACAATTAGTAATAAAATATGAATTATTTTAAGTTTTGTAATAAACTTTACATTACAGAAACCGTAATAAAACATAACATGTTTTATAGTACATTTAGTTACTACTAATAAGACCATTTTTGAACTAAAACTGGATAGGCAGAGATAATAATGGTTAGCAGCTTTGCACTTCAATTGTGACAAGAATTACTGCGCCCAGTCCAATATTAAAATTAATTATTACAAAAACAAACATGAAAATCTAAAACGTATCTATCTTTGGAACCAAACGCTTTAACCAACAAACCAAACAAGTCGATTTGTCCATGACCAATCACTAGATACCCAAAAAAAAACGAAATTACGTAACTTAAAGTAATAATATGTTACCACTTGTATATTGATCATTAAAAAATCGAGGTCATTTTTTGTAACAAACTTGGTCAAACATTAGCTTTCCCTCATAAGACATGGAGTTGTCTTGACCACACAACCGGAACCTCCTACGCTTTTTTAGCAAATCAAAGAAATAGAATTCGTAATTTATTAATAACATAGTTTTTGACTTCTGTTTAAGACGTTGACAAACATATAAATACAATGTTGTACTCTCCTAATGTATTTCATTAAATAATTTAAATTAAATTAAATTTACCCAACCGGTTGGCGCGGTTGATAAGATGCTTGCCTTCCACGCCGCAGGTCGTAGGTACGATTACCAGCCAGGACAAACATTTGTGTGCATGAACATGTCTGATTGTCTTGTGCCTGAATGTAAAGACCACCGGAGGACGGGCAGCAGCATCCTTTTCTTAGAACGGTTGAACATACTGCGATCGTCAACTTGCATGCCAAGGGTGGCGATTATGGCACATTCCCCCCCCAATGATGCGATCAATGGGGGAAGTCTATGTCCAGTAGTGAACGATCATAGGTTAAGATGGATGGATGGATTAAATTTAATAGAATGTATTACTAAAATATTTACATCGGTACCTACGTAGCAATACAACAGAGTATTATCTCTATAGAATTAGAGTGTGTCAACATCCACCTCATATTATGAGATCGAAATTTTCGTCGTGCAATTATGTCGCCATGTTTTGTATTTGAAGAAACACATCGAAGAAATCTAGTTTCATAAACTACTGAGCTTAGCTTTCTCTTGGCCTATGACCCGACATCGTTTCGAAACGCATCTACGTTGTTATTTTTCTTTTCGATGAAAAATGTTAAGTTTTATGGAACTATTATGACAGTATGCCGGAGGTTACTGGGGTTAATATAATACATCTACCTATTTTTCAGTACGCAATAGATTAAATTAATAAGACGATGGTGAAAGGAGCGCTATATTTATATAAACATTTCTAAACTGTATTTGTTATTTGTATAATTAGTTTCAGAATAATCTGGCAGGGATATAAACAGTTCAAATATTTTCGGTGGCATTTACAATAACAACGGGCTTGAGCTTGGCTAACCAAAACCGAAACTTGGCCGTTTTCTAGTCCGGTAATCGCGGTTTCTTAACTCATAACTCCATTCAAGTTCGAAAGCCCAAGGAACCTCGACTTGGACTCGTAGCCCTCGTAACCTAGGTTTAATTGTTATCAATTTATTTATAGACATTTTTGCGCATTATGCATTGGCCAAAGATATATGAACGTCTCTGCAGACCGGAGTCGATAATTATCGTAGTCGGTTACCATCTAAGGTCCCAAATGTGATAGAAGCGAGCATATCGCGGTACACCCGAGAAAAACTTAGTCGAATGATTTATTTAAAGCACAAAAATCCGAAAAACTGAAAATCTATTGTTACGGCTGAACTGAACTGAACTACTGTTAGATCATAAGGTCTAATTAATTGGTGACACAAAAGCCTAAAGGTAATTTCCACTATTTCATTTACGTATTTGATTAATCGCTTGTCATATGTAAATATAGTAAATTGTTTGTTTGCTTTGACACGTTAAATAAATCATGTAAGGACAAAAAATTTGTCATTATATTATTTTCATATAATTTCCTTAGTGTGGGTAGCTAAGGGCCATTATTTTTTGTATGTTTTATTATACCTATGTACTTTTTGTTTATTAGAACATTATACTTTCTTGGCATTTTCATGATTTAAGCTATAAATCAATGTCATAATAAGTTAATTATATCCGTATCATCAACACCGTGCCCTTTTCCCACCTTGGTAAAGTCGGCACAGTATGTACTACTCTTCCACATGTCCTGGACTCTACTTCAGTCCATAGCGTAATTGGTTTTTGTTATACTTTTTATGGCCAGCCGCCTGCCTGACGCCAACCTGCCTCGTGAATCCACCTCCTCTGCCCATTCTTTCCTTATTAGAAAAGGACGGGTATGGGAAGGCGACTAGAATTCTAATGCGCCTGTCTTTGTCACGCCTGTCTTCTGTGAGGTCGTGGTGTATCGCCGGTCGAGCGAGCTACCATTGTTGAGTTCACTTTAAAATTTGTCACAAAAGAATTCTGATTTTTTTAGGGGGCACTATGCTCGAGCTTCAGCCCTTTATTACCCCCCCCCCCATATCTGCCAATGTATGTAAGTAAATTATATAAGAAAATTTAGCTAACTTTTCTAATGCTAATAAGTCATTTAGATCTTGAATAAATTAACAAAAATGCATTCAGCCTCCTTGGTAGGTAAATTAAACCGGCTTAGTCTAGCTGCCAACGGGTCAAAGCCGTGATAAATTATTTCCAATGTTTGAGCCAGCCTTGACAAAGTTACACAATCCATCAAAAACTACACAACATTCGATGTTATCTGAAAAAGAGCTAACTGCAGCCACCGAGGTGGTTATTTACAAGGTCATAGACCGGAGCGATTTAGTTTTTTTTTCTTCATGAAAGCTTAAAATAATTTTTATGCTGCCAGCTATTTCCTGTTTTATAAAACTAGTCAAGGTGATATGTAATAGACACTGAATAAACCACTAACTTTTCGGAGAAAATTGTTAAAGGCGATTTTTATTCGTTATGACTTTATAATGTTTGTAAAATAACAAATAAAGTTTTTTTTTTCTTGCGATGATATTTTTCTTTATCAAGCTCGAGTTAAAAAAAATAAGTAAAATTATCGTAATATTAAAAAAAAACAACACAAATTAACATAGTTACGTTTCCGTAACTACGAAATAGATTATGTTATCAAAACAATTCAGTAAATCTTTGCTTTATTTATTTTACATTTTTCTCATAATCCCTCATAAAAAAAATTAAATGTCATTAAAAGGATTTCAATTTAAATTTAGTGTTAACATATTCATCAACTTGCTCGTTTTATTTTGAAACACATTTATGTAAATATTAAAAATACAAGTAAAATTGAACGTCGCACTAACAACGCCTACGGAATCGTGAAACTACATCTACAAGTGTAATTCAAACTGATGCATTATTTATATCAGAAACTTGCAATGTCTAACGATGTGGCGGCTACAGTAAATATTTTAATGCATTCAAAAACAAACACGTTATGAAATTATATCGTAATCACATAATTGCGAATTTAACAATTTAAAATAACGTTTAATTAATTTATATAAACGTGTGTAAGGGTTATTAAGCACATCAGACATGTCACCGCCCGTTATATTCAATCAATCACGTCAATGGGACAACTTTTAGTTCTTTCTTCTGGAAGAGGATTCTCCGCAACGTTTCTACGCTAGTTAGCCTATTCTGACCCTTCCAACAAATTAACTGACTGACTGCAACTATTGGTCAACGTTGCGGGAGCCTACAAATACTAGGTTAAGGCGACCGATTTTTATAGCAATCTTGGATAAGACCTACGTTCAGCAAAAGCTACTGATAAAACTGCGCAGGATGACCTACATACACAGGATGAGAAAAAATAAAATGAATTGCATTTTCTTTTGTTTTTTTTTTTCGCATCCATTCCTTAAACACGATGTTTTACATTTTATTCTAACAGCAGCATAAGAAAATTCCCATTATCCAGTGAAGACTCCACTTATCATTACGTACCTGACGTATGGATACTATGTTTGTTATCTAACATTACTAATCGGTACCACAATCTTTACACGAACTCTCTTTTTAGACTAAACTTAGAACTAGATAAACAAAACACTAAGGATTGTTTTTCCTTTACAGATGACGCAGAAGACCTTGCAGCTGAATCGTCAGAAATTATATCTAAAGCAGTACTCCCCCCTCCTCAACAATATCGAAAAAGAGAAAAGGATCTAAGCCAAGCAGCTAGCCAAACGGATCATTCAATCGAAGTTGTTGGCGATTCCCAAAATTTCTTCCCTACTTTCGCAAATCTCTTCGAGCCTCGTCAACAAAACAATTATAGAGTGGGCTTCGGAAGTCAAGAGGCAGCTTACAGTCAAAGGCCTAATTCATTCAGATCGCTCCTAAACTATCCTCTATTTGGCGGCTTCAATAGAAACGTTGAAACTTTCGGTAAACAATCCGCTGTCTCTGCAGCTCCACTCATCGATACGAGTTCCAGTATGCTCGGTTCTGGAAACTTTGGAATTATAAGAGGTGGTACTTTCTTCGCTCAAAACGATGATGATCATGATTTCGGTGATAGCTTTAGTTCTTATTACAACAATGGTCACGGAAGACCATCCCTCGGTGTTAGATACATCGCCAATCCTAAACCGAATTATAACCAAGATCAGTTTGCAAACTTTAAAGATTTCGCCGATATTAATGCTCCATCAAATTCTGCGTATTCCCACTATGTCGTAGTATACGCCAATAAAAATGGAACGATGGATGAAATCAGCGAAGAAACAAGAAATGTTATGTCTGAGCCAAGAAATATAATCGAAACTTTAGAACGACTGGATAATGTGAAGAGTCCAGTTAAGATCTCAAAGAGTAAAGCGAAACTAGAAGCGACCAAACATAAGATGGTAAGCAAAAAAGATCAATGGAAGAAAACGAATTCGAAATATATCAGCCAAAAACATGACATCGAAGAACCATTATTAGCGTTAAGTTAAAGCTAGTTTAAATCAATATATAAAGACTTATTAAGTGAAACTAGTGACAAGTCAATAAAATGTGACACTCGGTCATTAAATGTTGAGACAAAAGCAGCTCACGTCAAAATTTTGTAGAAAGCTTGTCTGCGACTGTGTGTCCTTCGACCGGTTTTATGTATGCTGATATGATACATAGATAAGTGTGTATAATAATGTAATATGAAAAATAAATTAATTTTATAAGAACAATGTCAATGATTTACCCCCTTCTCCTTTTACCTAAATAAAGATATGAGTTGTGATCCTATACTGAGGGAATCCGATTATACCGGAAAGCTTGTGAATCAAATTAAAAATAAACGTTTAAGTGCTCCTCTAGTATTTCTGATGTTCATGGGAATAATCTTAACCACTGTTTGTTTACTCTCTTATCCCTAAAAATGTATAAAGGTGTTGAAATCCTTATTCACATTTCGATAACTTTTATGTAGCAAAAGCACCACGAACAAGTTACTATATATTGATCATTTGTAGTATTGAATTTCACGCATTCATATACATATGTACACATCCAGAGGGGGAGGCAGAAATTAGGATTTGGCGCGATCCTGATAAACCTCTTTCTTTTTTCACATCCATGCACAGACATTCTCATCGGTCACGGGACACGGCAGTGGGTTATATCGCATTTTCTTAGTATATCACTAATTTTGATCGATATAAGTTTTTCTGGGGGCATCCCATATAATTTATAAACGTTTATAATTCACAGGATGCTTAATCTTAAAGGATTATGATTGAATGTTTTTTTCCTAATTTTGAATGTTTTATCAGTGACATCTAGTATCCAATAGATACATTTTTTGTAATTATGCAGAGACATCTAGTATTGAAGGCAATAATGTTGTTTTAACAAAGACTAACGTAAATTTTATCTAGTGTGAAAAACGTTAAAATTATAAATTTTTATTCTTTTTATCTGAAGTTCTACATAATACATAAATTAAATAAAAATAGTCCTCTCCTCAAATTATTTCCTAATTTTATAAAATGGCTACACTTGGTGTCCACATGTTTGTGTCTAATGTCTAGTCTATGGATCAAAAACCAACCAATGGTTTACTCTGCACTTGGATAGACTAAAATTTTTCCTTCTATTTTTTAATGTTATAATGATAACCACAAATTCTTTTATGTAATTAAGTGCCAATGATATTGTATTTATTAGTGTTAAGATAAACTAAAAAGCATTGTACTGTGAATAGACTTATTGTGACTACAATGTTTTCTGGCAAAGATGCGGTGAACCCCGCATATCCCACGCAGTGGGCACTTAATCCTACCGCATATCAAAATATTGATTCTAGTCAAGTGGACTGGGCAGCTTTAGCTCAACAATGGATTGCTATGAAGGAAGCTGCGTCAGTTGTTTCAGTCCCTCAACCGCCACCAAAACCAGACTTAGAAGGCGGCGAGGCACCAATGGAAGTTGAAAACCCGGACACAAACTGCGATAGTATTCCACCTGCTGGCGCTGAGTGGAATGCCTCAACAAATTCATGGGGTAACTCTTGGAACCAATGGGGTATGTCGAAATCCATTTCACTACTAAATAAATTGTTTTGACTAACATCTTTGTCAAATTAGATACTTAGCTATTCTAATTTTAGATAAACAGTAATACTTAATAAAAGAACTGTACAATACTTCCAACATTTAATTCAGAATTATTTTAACTACCAATACCATTGTAAAAGCAAGTACTCAATCAATGTAGTACTAGATTTTAAAAAATTAAAAATAGACTAATAACATTTTTCAGACCTTGCTTTACACATACCTCAAACTATGTCAGTATAAACCCTCAATGTGAACCAGTTTCAAACTTGTTTTTTTTTTCTTAACACATTTTAGTACATCATAGTTGCCTAAACACCTGCAACTCCACTTGAACTGCAGGTGCTTTTTTTTTAGACATTTTTGTAATGCATTCAAACCTGAGTAAACAAGAAAACTTTTTAAATGAGAGTAATTGCCTGGACCTGTCATTTTAGCCTCTAAAACCTATATGTGTGAGAAATAGAAATCTTTTAAGAGACATTTGTGGACCCTCAGATATTTGTGCATGATCTTCTATGACTGAGACTGCTACTTATCTATACCTCTATAAGCGACAGTCAAGAATGTTGCAACCCCTGTAGTTGTTTTTTTTTTTTTGTTTTTTTCATTTTATGACACATTGTTTAATTTTTCTAAACTTAATGATGAGTCAAAGATAGCAGCTGTGCTGTTTGTTTTTTAAATTTTTGGGGAACTTTGGTAATTACAAGCCTATTGATTGCAGACTTTGGGTGCATTAGTAGCTAACATTCTAAAGCAAGAAATTTTAAATACACTATCTCTAGTGTATTGAAAATATACACAAGCTTTTGTTAATAAGACAAAATTAATTGCTTTTGTAATATGGAACAATCATAAAACATATGAATTAAAAAAGCATGTACAAAATGAAAAAAAAACAGCAAATACAGATTTTTTTAAAATTAAATATGTAATATTTTTATTATTTCCTCTTTGTGAGTCAAGTATACATACATATGTCATAAAATACATTCATTTATGAACTGCATAGGTTTTCATGAAAATGACCATTTCTGATCCTCTTTAAGCTTACAACTGAGGTTAGAAACCTGTATAAGTGAAAAAGATATTGCGGTCCCTAAACTCACATATTCTTGTTCAGCTGTATTCTGATAAATTATACATACCCTAAAAATTTGTCCTTCAATTCTTAATTTTAACAAACTGATTTATTGTTATCAGTCTGTAAAATGATTTATTCTGTGTAATGATTCGACTGAAATATTTTCTCTTAAAACATACAGTCCAATATTTAAAAACCTAGAAGTGCCCTTACCCCTTTGTATTGAAATTGAGAATTGATTTTTTAGTCATGTTTAAAGTAGCAAATCTCAATATTTTCCTGCAATAATTTATAAGAAAAAAGATGTTTTTCTTAAGCCTTATAAGAACTTTGCTGCATCCATATGGTGCATAGGTATGTGTAACCCGATAAAGTTTATGAAAACACCTGAGCACAAGATTCTCTTAGCTATATTATTTATGAGTAGAAATCAAAGGCTTCTAAGGGTTGCATAACAGCTTATTTTGTTGCCATGTTCTAATGAAAGTTAGCAATCATCATAGCTATGTGAAAACTCACAGCTGCTAGGAATGCAGCTTTTCTTTAACCACTGAAATAGATTTTTCAGTCAAGATGTTCTTCTCATTACATCATAAATCTCTTTGTATCTTTTCTGAATGAGGTAAGGCTTTGTATCTATTCTGAAAGGCTGACACCATGGAAAATCATACCATCATTATATCCACCATAAACAGATAGCATTAAGGTTTTGTTTAGACATAATTTAAATCAGGGGCCGGGAATCATACTATTTATTTTATTTGATTGCAATCCACACAAAAAAACACGAGTTAAATCTATAAGGATTTCAATTATATGAAAATAGATTAGCCTTATTTACTTATTTTATTTACATATGAAAACATTAAGTAAATTGACTTGCAGGTGTATTTAACAATATGGGTCATTTCAAAGGAATACCATACAATGTGTGTTTCTAGACCACAGACCAACTGCACTGATTTAAATCATAATTCATGTATCTGATTAGAACACTGAGTTTAATAATCTAAGACCATATTTAAAAATGTAACACATTTATATTTAAGGATGGGGTTGGGGTGGTAGTGACCCTAAAATGGCTGCCGATCCCTCAATATCAATGACGCCTATGATGGATGGTTATACTGTACCATCTGATAATGCTGCGACCATGCCAGGGTAAGAAAATATTCATTGTTAATATAGAGATAGTGATATATTGAGATGAAGGAGATAATATTAAGAACAATGTGTATGGTCTATCCATTCTCACTAGATCATTAGATATTAAATGAACATAACATTGCCCTTTTCCTTCATATACTCATAGACAAGAATAAAATAGGTAATTGACTATTTATATATTATAGCAGCATTCTGTTGATTATGTTTGGTTTGAATTAAGAATGTAAGATTCTTTACAGTTTACCTATGAAAATGATTCAAAATGTGGTTACAAATAGCCTTATGTGAATCATATTTAAAAGTAAAACAAAAAAATATATAAAAAGTTACAGCATTTTTAAGCATTTGTTTACCATTGAGAGAGAGAAAACTCACTTTTTTTTTTCTAGATATTCATCAGGACCAGTGGCAGCTCCAACGTTTCAGCATGGGTATTGGACAGCTCCTCAAGCAGATCAAACTAACAGTCGAAGTGGCAATAGGAATCAAGAGCACCGTTCAAAGAGTAAAAATAGAGATTCCAAACCAGTCCTACCCAGGAATAACAGGCCACATAGGTACTTTTTTTAATATTGTAATGAGAAAATTTTGTCAGTTTAGTTTAGTATAATAGTGACTTAAACTCTCAAATTGCTATCTAACAGTGAGAGTTAGATTCCCAGTCAAAATGCACCAATGAGGTTACCTAAATATCACTTGCTAAGATTTTTATCCAGGGTGTTGTGATGGATCCATCAGTTTTCCACTGCCTAGACGCCAATAGACTATAGAGAACCTAAAGATTTCTATATTTCTTAAAAGTATTTTTTAGTAGTTATTACAAAGCTGTTTTGACTTTGGTCATGCTTTGGTGAAACATTTATTATAGTTGTAAAAAAAACATTTTCCTTAAAAAGCAGAAGAATGATACACAAGACATTCGTCATTAAAATTTTATTATAATCTCAGATTAAATGAGTTTTATTGATTTTCTACTTTTGTAATATTTATGGTTAATGCCACCTTATATATTCTCTCAGATAAATTGATGCCAGTCTTGTAGAAACTAGAATGCTATAATAACTGTTTAAATCGCGACCTATTTTCTTCAATTATGGCTTGTTTGAGAAACTTAGAGAACACTATTAAATAAACAACGCATCAGTAAAACTACGAAATTTTTATGCAATTTACGTTGTATATTTTTACAGAGAAAAAATTCCACTGTTACCAACTGTAGTCGATCCTATAACAATGCCACTACCCGGAGCTACATCCACCATTGATGCTGCTAAAAGAAGACAGCTACCCGCTTGGATCAGAGAAGGTACTTTTCATTAAAATGTTGCTATCGTTTTTAACAAAATGACACAAGGAATACCTTTCGAGAGTGTGTATGTATGTCCGTTCGACTTTTTTGTTCGAATTGTGACTTCTTCTAACCTAAAAGGCTTAAAAGAATTTGAAGAGTGAGGTGTCATTCGATTAATATTCTTCCCCGAAGGGTCATAGGTCAGTCATAAGTAAGCTGCTTTTTTTTAATTAATTATTTGTTAAATGGTAGCTACACTACTGTGTAGCTGCTATTACTGTGTTATTACACAAGTTACATAAATGGGCCAATTCAACAAGAAAAATACCATATCTAGTTTATCATATAAATACATATACACCTGTTGTAACCCAGAAGGGTAGGCAGAGATTAAGGATTTCCAAATCTCTCTTACCCTCACATCTCTCTTCTCTTCCAAATCCATATATCTATGCATACACGCTCGTTTCTGGTTCTCCTTTCGGTAGGATAACACTAATTCAATCGATATATTTTACTGGCTATAAGCCGGATATAAGCTTTCAATTATTTCTCTATAACCTCGGCTTTCTTACAAAAAAAAAAACATGCGATGCAGTGATCAATTATCGTTGTTTGTTTTTACTTAATAACAAGTGCAACAATATATTGGTATGGTTTATCATTGAAAACTTATTGTCTCATAAAACATTTGCAGGCTTAGAAAAAATGGAAAGGGAGAAACAAAGGGCAATGGAAAGGGAGCAAGAAAAGAAAGTGCGAGAGGAAGCCGAAAGAGAGAAGAAGAGATTAGAAGAAGAAGAACTGGCGAGGATGAAGGCAGAAGCGAGCGGACAACCAATGCTACCAGCTAAGAGCAAATTTGTTTGTATCACTTCCAATTACCTTTATTATTAGACTTTAGACCATGAGATGAGATGATGACAAATGATGCAGTGTGGAAAATGTGATTTAGGACAAGACTTCACCTAAACGACCACAACACAAGCATTTGTGAATTGCAGATGTGTTTCCTACCTTTAGTAGACAGGAAAGGATAGACAGAAAAATAGACATTTTCTTCTCCTATCCATTCCCTTTCTTGTCAAAGC
>DWLR01003227.1:0-13874 GCA_018246295.1 Papilio alexanor hazarajatica | reverse complement strand
CTTCGGCGGACGCTCCATGGAGTGACTGGGCACAAGGGCCCCCGAGGGGGGACCTCGGCTTGGGCTGTCACTCATTAGGCGTTTAGCATTCCGATTCGAGGGTGCCCGATAGGGCCGAGCCTAGGTTCGATCGGTTGCTATTGTCTGGTTAAGAGGAATTCTACAGCTATCATTATGTAATGTCACCCGGGCGCCTATATTTATACGCCTCGGGGGCGAACAGACCCAAGGGGGGCCTAGTACGCGTAATGCGTGCGCGTCCTGCACAATATACAATAACAAAATCTGTGTACAAAGTTATGTCAATTTTGAATCGAAGTGAAGTCTTGACTGCAAATCGAACGAACAAAATGCAACCGGTTCATTTGATGGTTAATGACCAGCGCTTCAAAACAGCCGCAATAACCAGATTACGTGTACCTTTATGAAGGATAGAGAGGAAAAGGATAGTTAAGATAAAGGAAATTATAGGAAAGGAAGGGAAACATAGAGAAAGGAAAGATATAGAAGGGTAAATCTTCTATCAAAAAAGGTTTGCTCAAAACTGTATTGAAAAAGGAATGATTATTATATCTTGGGTTCAACTACGTAAGGTAAACTGATGTAAATTACAGTTTGGACCTAATCAATATTATTAAATTTCTAGGGAGACAACAGTTGAATTAAAAAAAAAAGATAACATTTTAACAACTTTTATTTTAAATGTTTCCATCAAATAACTATATACATCGAAAAGTGCACTAAAATAGTAAAACTTTCTCCAAAAAGTTTCACATATAAGATTGTCTAAACTGTCTACGACAAAGAAACAAATTAATTAGAACATAGGACGAGGCAACAAATAATAGAATATACAATGCGTGAACAATAACATAGCATAACAGACTCGCTTGCAGTGCAATCTACAGTAAGCAGGCGAAGTTATCTACAGTATGCTATATTCGTTAGACAAGTTGGATCATTTTACCATTTTCGGTTCACCGTACTAGCCGCCGCTGTGACGTCATCGGACTTTAAGTCCGATGACGTCACAGCGACACGTCAGCGATTTATTGACACTTAAAATCATAATATTACCAATTATGATTTTAAGTGTCAATAAATAAACCGGTAAATTACAACTTTACACAATGATTGCACTATTTTTTGTTCGTCACCTATTTACTATACACGATTCTTTGTTACCACTATTCAAAAACTGTCAAACTACATTGTACAGGTTGTAATCGTCGTCAGTTTATAGTCTTACTAGCCGTGTTTATAATACGACAAATTGTGAACTGAACGGATCACAATTCGACATATGTCAAATGCAACAAATCTGTTTGTTTCTTATGAAACATTTTTTGAGACATTATTTTTACATTTAACTATGAAATCCAAACCTAACAATACAGATATTATATTCCCTTCTAACTTAAACTTAATAATAAAAGCAAATGTTCACAATTTCACTTTGCCGGTTTATAAACAATGAAAACAATCACAAACAATTTATAAGCAATGAGATGTCAAATTGTCAATGTTTCGTTTAGTTCACAATTTTCGGTCATAATATGGCTTGTGGGTGTTGTGGCAGCTTGTGTTAAACTGACGAAGTTTACAATCTGACGGTCACACAGCCATCCTGGTTCTATTAAAATACTTAGTAGGCAAATCGTTGTGTCTCCTTAAAGCCCAGTTTGTCCAAGGCCGGGTTACAGGCGAAGTTGATCATGGGCGGCGGTCCGCACATAAGCACCATGACGTCATCGGTGGCGGGGAACATGTGGTCTTTGATCATCTCTTCATTGATGAAGCCAGTGCTGTATTTCCATCCTGGAATTCAAAATTTATTTTTATAGAAGCAAATAATGTATTTTTCAACGAGCATACGGTTCACCCGATATCAAGTGACGTCTACCTATAGCCGTCTGCAACAAGCCAACAAGCAAATGAGTTATAGATGCATCGCCTACCTTTAATGGACAGAAGACTATTCCTATCCTATCCCTTCCCCATCAAATCCTCTTCCCATTGTTTCCTTACTAGAAACGGATGGGAAGGGGAAAATTACTAGAATTAGACCTCCAGCACTTTACTTATACGACGAGGCGCAGAATACTTTTACTGAACGTCTGTGTTCTGGTAGGTCGTGGTATTTCATCGGTAGAGCCGACTCAGCAATGCAACATATGTTGTTGCGCGGTCTCTAATTGAATGATATAATTAAATATAATTGAAAAAATAACCAAGTTTTTTATTGGTTGTTTTTTACAGTACCACAACATTAAAGCAGATAATTTAACACGCGAAGGTGATAATCTATACTACATACAGGATGTGTCTCAACAACCTTTTGTTAAATTTCGGTAAATTAAAATTAAACGGGACCCATACAAAAAATACAAGTGAATTGCGAAACGCCTTCTTTTTTTTCAGGAAGTAGTAAAAAAGTAATAAAAGTATATATCTTTTGTTATAATGTTTTACAAATAAAGAATTTCTTATATAAATAAAAGTCATACCTTCTTTCGGTCTGTCCAGGGTGTACCAGACTTTGAACTGATTGGGGTATTCCATCTGGTATTTCTCGAGTTCGTCCCGTAATAAAATGTCCTCTTCCGTTTGATTGGCGAAGACCAACCTCATCTCCGTGGTATCAGACGGGTCTTGGCAGATATGTCGGACGAGTTGCAGCATTGGAGTGACGCCAGTACCACCTGCAAATAAATAAATATTCTTACTCACGCCCATAACCCACAGGAATAGGCAGATATAGGCCATTTGGCGTGATCCTGGGACACCTCTCACGCTTCTACATCCATCCATTTATGCATACATACAGTTAAATATTAAAAATAATAATAAAAGATTTATTAGGCGTTTGTATTATGATCAGATTGATGATCCAGTAAACTAACTATAAATCACTGGATAAAATTTGAACATATTCTGTGGTATGTAGGTACTAGGTAGGTTTGGCGAAAAGCAGACATTCTCTACCTACAATAAAATCGTGTGAGGTTGTTAATTGATATTACTGAATTATAATAAGTAGATAATGAGATAAAATTGTGTTGACAAGTAGAAATAGTGCTGTTCAAGGAACGGAAATTAATTTTTATATTTGTCAGTTTTACATATTATCAAATTACATATTAAATGAAATATGTGCATTCATTAATTACGTTTTAAATTATGAACAACAAAATCTTATTGAATAAGTATGAATTTTTTGTGGGTGTTAAAGATCTCGAAGTATGATAGAAATATATTTTATTCAACATATTGTTGTTATAATATAGTTCATAAAGTATTTTAAAATCAAAAGAATTTACAATATTAACATTAAACTAGTAAAAAAATAGGCCATTCAGCTGTAATTATTATAAGGAAAAAGAAAACCAGTATTAACAATTGTTTACTCATGATGACTAAGCAATATTGCAAATGTATGATGTAATTGTGTAGCGTATGTACGATTTACTTATCTTAATTTCTAACATTAAGTTATCCTTGTCGCCAATAATTTTTTTAATAACTTTTTTAAGTGACAAAAATTACTAAAATATAAGTGTCAGCTCATGCGATCAAAGCAACATGATTATCTTGAGAAATTATGAGAGTGGGAAATGCTCTACATATTTGGTGATATAAAATGTTAGTCTATTCATCGTCTATTCTCATCTCCAAAGTCTCATAATATTTGTTTATCTATAACTCATTATTTAATTTTACATTGAATAAAAGCACATACGGCAATCACTATTCATTTACAAAAATATGTAAACACCATTCAAGGATCTGTTTTTGTTTCATCACAAAGGTTTATTGTTCTTTTGTTTAAAATGGCAGTATGTCTAATTATTATTTTTATAAGTATTAGTAAAGTCTACTTTAGAATTAATCCCAGAGGGGAATATTTTATAAGGTGTCAGTAAAACAGCTACTTGACGTAATGTATCAGAGATATTTACGTTCCCATCGCCACATCTCCAATCCAAAAAATGTAATTATTTTATAACATGCAATTTATTCAGTATTTCATTGTGGTTTTAGCTCTGTCTTTGCACCTGCTGTTAAGTGGTGACGTGGTTGAGTATCGTGTTAATAATGAAAGTATAGCCAGCCTATTTACCCGACTGACAGGAGTAAAAGTTTTCACTTTAAAGTTTGTCAAAGAAGCATTTAGAGGAAACAGGGATGGGGGTCTTGAGCCCATTGGTTGTGTTATAGGTTAGTCTAATATGATATTACTACCTGAAAGGAAGAGTGTATCAGACCCATAACCAGGAGTTATCAATGACATGTTGATAAGACACCGTAAATGTACAATAATAATTTAATGTGAGACAATTATAAAGGCTATCAGTCGTGATATTTTAGATAACAACTACATGGAATGTATTAATGATAAGTGTGTGTGTGTGTGTGATATATTACATATTGGGAATATCATTATTTAGCATTTAGTTTGTCATTAAGATAACCTCATCTAGTAAGATATAAAATATATCTTTTAATTGCAACTAACCCCAATACACATACTTAGTATCGTTGGCTCTAAAATAAAAATCAGTATTTTAACACAAATAGAATAGATAGATAGAGCTAGATATATTTTATTTCAAATTAAGGCCTGAACTTTTAAACAAACAGTTACCTATCTTCACCTTTTATATTTAAATTTCTAAATACCAAAATTTTTACCAACTTTTTCTCATGTTACCTTATGACTGTGTTGTTTTCTCACACCTTGTTGTCAAACAAGGTGTGGGACCACCCACAGTTGTTTGACAACAGTTTGCACAGTTGTTGTCACCCACAGTTGTTTTCAAACTGTGGGTTGAGAAACCTAATAAAAAAAAACAGGACAGGTCCAACTTGACCAATACTTTACTATGAAATATATTTAAAAAGGTATAGATGTGAGAGAGAAGAGGTAGTGAAACAATTTCATATACTAAAGGGTTTGTGTCATGAAAAATGTTGAAAAATACTGCCTTATCATTAACTTATCTTACTTATCACCTAACATAAAATACAAAGCTCTACCACTACCTCGCAAACAATTATAATTCACATTATCTCACAATTTCCCCAAAATTACAACATATCCAATAAATACTGTGATAGTTGCCTTCTAAGGTAAGTAATGTTTTTTGGTTAACAAAGATTAGGTTTTCATTTCGTACAATGTATAATCAATTAAATTGACATGCAATAATAATACGTGTATTTACCTGCAATCATGTTCAACTTCCTTGCCATAACTTTATTTGGTGGGTCTTTCTTCAGCTTTCTAATCAGGAATAGTCCATTGCCAGCATACTGTAGGCGCCCCGATGGTCCTCGGAAATCAATTGTGTCGCCAATCTTCATACTTTCCAAATACTGAGACATTTTACCACCATTTGGGAATTTTGGATGTACATTTTTGAAATACACCTGTGAAGTACAAGATTGTCGATTATAGCATTCATATAGAAATATTAAATTTAGTTGTGGTTTAAAACAATGTAATGTTATTTAATTGGCTCTTGCAACTTTATCAGTAGCAATAATTATGACTAATTATAAATATAAAATAAACTTTTAAATTTGATTTGATATGATATATCAAATTTAAATATATAATAATAATAAATATGTAATATAAATAATAATAAATATGTATTTATGATATAACATTCATTACATTTTTATACAAAACCATTAGTACACGCCAATGCTATGTCTTCTGCTAATTGTATACAATTTAGGAACTAGTTTTAATATATTGTGTTGGTAATCGTAGTTTTTGGCAATATCATTAAACATATGAGACTTTATGTGCTTGATGTTTTAAAATCCACAAAACGAAAAACCTGTTACGTAAGATTCGTATAATTGCAAATCATCTAAAGTATTTGTAAAAGAAGTACAAATAGACTTGTTACAGCTTTATCTAGAATTACAATGACTTTTTAATTGTAAGTCTATTTAAGTAATGTTCGATAACTATATTGAGGAACATTAGGATATTAATATATATGTACAAACCTTAACAACCAAGTCAACATATCCCTTGTCATCATCACTGGATACGGGAGTGTATGCTCTGATGATAAGATCACCATCTACTTTGACAGATAAGTGTATGTGCTGGCCAATTGGTAACCCTGTAATTTACATGTATTTTTATGCTAGAAGACATGTGCTTAATTAATCACCACTACAGAGAGATTTGCAACAACAAAAAATTTTTTGCTAACTTTCATGTTGGAAAAGGGGAGGAGGAAAAATAAAATTAAGACAAGAAAGAGATGGAGGAGATAAGGCCGAAACAAACGTTTTTGAATTGCAGGTATTCATGTTTTCATTCTATTTACACCTTAATATGTGAAAGTATAACAAACAATATAATAAAAATGACTAGAGAAATAAAAATAACTATACCAATTTTTTTAATTGAACCCCCAGTGAAGATATCTATCAAGCTTGGCTCAACTGAATATGTCTTATAAAATATATTGGATAATGCCATCCATATTGTTATAATGAAGTGTTATAACTAAACAGTGAAAAGAGGCACTACTTTAGAAGGGTTGTAATCACCTATCTACTACTCAGGGTGACAAGCATGAGCATTCAGATATGTATATAATGTGATAATTATTGCAAATCATGGATGATTTAACTATTATTCAAATATGTTCACACAAATAAAATGCTGAATCATTCTTGAGCTTGGTATCATGAATTTTATAAGTATTAAAATTCTAGTCACTGGCTTTTAGTTTGGTGTAGCACAATTGCAAATATAATGTATCTCTTGTTTTAATGTATGTATGTTCAACAATTGTAGAGTTCACAACAACAACATCTGTTGCACATTTTGCCCCTTCAACTGGTAAAATACTACAGCCTCAGAGAAGACAGGCGTGAAGTAGAAGTTTTCTGCATTTCATCTGAGGAGTGAGGTGCCGGAGGCCTTTTTTTAGTCCTCCTCCCCTTTTCACCCTTTTATAATAAGGAAAGGGTGGGATGGGAAAGAGGATTTAATGGGAAAGGGAATCCATTTATCTATTTATCCCCTCCACTGTCTATTAAAGGAAGGCAATGAATCTGCAGATCACAAATGCTTGTTGCAAATGTCTCTTTAATTCTCTAATTCTACTTGGAAACTCACAAGGAAATGTAGTGTGCTAAGCATTGCATCTTTATAGCTATTATTATTATTATTTTAGCTATTATTTGAATATTTTAAAACTTTTATATTCGAAATGTTTCTATGGGATGTTTAATGTCTTAATTACCTTTTTTTCTAATAGAAATAAAAAATGTTTTAAAACTTATGTTTGCAAATTCAAGTGCAACAACAAAGCATAGAAGTTTTGGTAAGTGGCAAAAGTCAGACACTATAAACAACTATAATAATTAAGCAGCTACTATGTGTGGCAAGTTTATATATCACTTACCTAAAACATGTTCAGGTGAAGGCAAACCAAATCTGAATCTTCTTGTATCATGGCTGATCTCTTCTCTTTCTATCAACGGTAATGGGTATTTTGTGTCAGGATCGACAAGTGCCACTAATTTTTTAACACTCTTCTTCTTTGTTGGTGATGATTTTCTGCCCCAAACACAGTGTGCAACCACTGTTGCAACCACTACTACTGCCCCAAGCGACAAAAACATTGGTAATACCTGGAATATAATGAAATTAATTGATAATGATATGACTAAAATTAATAAGATGTAATCTTTTTGGTATGTAAAAAGTTTATTTTAGAATTGTGGTTATCTGTAAATACATGGTTTAATAACACTTGTGTGAAAATAAAATATATTGGTGCTACAGTAAAAGTTGTTTTGACTTTTTAATTGTAAAATGACATTCTTTTGTAAGATTATAGCAACTTGTTTGGGTAGTAAATGAATGATTATAATATAATTTATAGCGTATCTTTCATATTCTACTTTTTATGTTGTTATATACATACTTGTATATTTTCCAAAAAGTCAAGTAAGGCTACTTTTAAATCACTCATGTTGTCACTACAATTTAACTGAAACACAACTGCTCACTTGCAATGCTAATGCGAAAATGAAGCAGAACATAAATCGTTGTCATTCACAATACGAAATGACAGTCAATAAATTATTAAATGATTTTTTTTCCTTGAACTCGCGTATCTTGAAATCCAAACGACAATGTTGATTATATAGATTTTTGTATCTACTAAGGCAAAACTTTACACCAACATAAGATACACATTCAAACACAGCAAAGAGGTAACATTTAAACATAAATGGATTGTATGTAAATAAGAACTTACCACGCTCATCGTGTTAAACTAAATTGTAGTACGAATTTACTATACATTTTATAGATACTACTTACCTTTTATCATTATCAGTAAATGATAAAAACTAAAATATTGATTACCCTAATCATTGGATCAAATTCTGTTTCAAGAATAATAATGTACTAACAAAATAACCTAAGATATTTATAAAAGCATACTTACAGTTTTGACATTTGTGTTATTAAACATCTTTAATAAATAGCACTTTTTTTAAAGATTAACATGTAAAACTAAACGATTACCAGTTGGCCACTCATCTGTAAAAAAAAAATATGCGAAACGACGTATTGCACAAGGGGAATGTACGCTGGCTCGCGCGGAATTTAATTTTAGTTTTCTTGTCGTCAGTTGTGCGAACAACTTCTATCTATGCTACTACATATGTATAGATGAATTAGCGAATGGTGTAAGTGACTTGGTAAATACATTTGGATTTTTGAAATAAAAATTACTACCGATAATCGTTGATTGCCATAACCTTAGTTTCTTCATTATGGAAGAATTTACACAATGAAAAGAATCATTTAAGCGATTTTATTGTAGGCATCATCATATATTAATCTGTCCGTTTACCTCTACTGGATGGAGAGACTTAACATTTGCTGTTTTTAGTTACAGTTAATATCGGTAGACTTACGGTAGGTAGTATAGTAGTACACCGACATAACGTAAATTATTTGATTAAATGGTAATCAAACCCACGGTTACTACACCTGAGGTTAGGTTATTACAAGGCACTCTACCCGGCGCTAGATGAAGATAATCTGTTATATGGTGCTACTTTCAAACGTTGAATAGATTTGAAGGTATATTATGGTTCATGCTTTCATTTTTTGGGCAATTGCCAAAGTAGGCGCAGTATTTTCTCCTGCTATTTATTTGTTTTTTTTTTTTGTTTGGTCGTTGCTACCGTATAAGATGTTTTGGTGGTTTGGCCTGCACCTAAGAGCGCGATAAACTTACACATTTGAAAATTTAAACAGGGTGCAGGTACCTAATATACAAGTGTCTGTACTTAGTCAAATTGTCAAGACTCAATAGTTGTGAGCACATCTTCATAGGGTGTTTATATTTTCAAGTATTTATTTGGCATGAAGAACGGAAACGTTCCCAGTCACTTCCCCTTTCGAAGCCTAAGGTTGGCAATGCATTTGTGACTTCTAAATTATGGCCATGGTCAGGTTACATGACATAAGGTAAGCTGCTCATTTGCGTACCATAAACAATGTTATATTTCAGCAGATGAACCATTTGCTGACTTGCTGCCTTCTTTTATAAAATAAATAATATAAAATCAAAATTATCCGAAGCAGCCCGTTGATATAAAGCCATTTACCCAACTATTTTAGGGTTGTGCTAAATATCTTTTACTTGGACGTTATGAAAAATATTTCGTCAATCCATAAAATCTGATTTATTATTGGAAAAACGCTAAAGTTTTGAGAGGAAAAATTTTCGAATGCCAATTATATATAGCACTCCCTTTTATGCACATACAATAAAACAGTACACACATAGCTGAATTAGAAAAGTTTTTTTTTTGGTAATAATTCTTTATTCTCTGCATTATTTTTGCAATCTCATAGTTAGGTACGTATTTATTTTTCATTTTGTACATTAACTCATAGGTTTCAAAATAATGACTCATACAAATTAAACGACCTAGTAACTATTAATATAAGGTATTATACCTTATTAATAAAAAAATGTAACATGTATTTACAACCTAAACATACAAATAAGATATTAAGTACCTACATATAGAACACCTACGACTTTTTACACAATTCTGTAACCAAAAAATGTCATACATATACAAAAAGTTTTAGGTGTAAGATGTATTCAAAATCACTTTTTTTAACAGGCGGTTGGCACATATTTCCAGTTAAACAAGGTTTAATGTAGTAAACTTTTGTCAAAGGTTAGTAGTAGGTACATTGTTGGTAATTTTTAATTAAATTTATTCACTTATACGTATAATTTCTCTAATACTTTGCATTACTCCTGTGACCAGCACGAACGCTCCAAATACGATGAGCAATATGTCTTTAATTAGAATATAATTGTATTTTCCGAGACCTCGCTCCCAGCAGAATATGAGATCAATCAACGAAGGTGCAATGAGGCCTAGAAATGAATAGAAAAACGCCCCCTCCAAGCCGATCACTTGTTCAAGTCGTGGCAATGTTGCAGCAGCAACCACTGAAAAATATGTTTTATTTTAGAGGTAAGGTTTGAAATAAAGGCAATGTACACACATGCGATCAATTGTGGAGACTTATGTCCAGCAGTGGATGATCATAGGATGGATGGACACACATTTAAGGCAGCTAATGTTAGCATTAGTTACAATTTCATTTTTTTATTGAAACAAAATTTTTGTGAAGTATTTCTGCTTTTATTATTTCTATCCTTTACTGTATCAGAGTAAAGGTAAGAAATAATAAAAGCAGAAGGATAAGTTTAACAGGTCCAGTGATATTATATGGATCTACCATATAATTATATGGCAATTATTGCCATTTAAATGCAAATAAACCAAAAGTAACTCTATCAGGCGAAAATGATGTTATACACAGTTTATATTATAATTTATGATGATGCCAATAGTCATCATTATAATCAATAAAGAATATTAATTTAAAAATTTTTAATTAACATCGTGACTAGGACATTATTGAGAGTATATTACACAAATATTTTTTTTATGATTATTCGCTTTTATATTAACAGAAATTGTAATCCTGAGAGAAAATGTTGAACAGATTATAACGTCTATATTTTATATTAAAGCATTTTTAAAATGTAACAATTATAATTATACTGGCTGATATGTATAAAAAGAACAAAGGATGAACATAAACGAAGATATCGGAAGTAAAAAATGTTTCATATGTATATCTATCTTTCTTTAACTTATTTCTATTTCATAGTAAAATATAAGTATTCTAACAGAAGGTACTTACAGCACACATTGTAAACGGTATGAACTTAAATTATAGTTTAGTCAACAAATTTGGTATACAACTTAGTGTATATACGTATGTCTCAGCAGTTGATTATCACTATGGGAATTATCTTTGTCCTCTAGTATACACCAGAAGGAAACATTTCTCCATCTAATTTTATGAAATATCAATCTTACCAGTAAGAACAGCGAAAACAGCTCGCATAATAGACTGGGCAATATTGTGATATTTCTGTGAGACATACTGGTTGGTGTTGCGCCATACGATCTCCATCGGGACGTAGAACTGAAGCGTGTACGTGAAGAAAATAGCTACGATGATAAAGCATTTCGCCATCAGGGCCGGACTGAAAATAGATTTAATTTAGGGCACTTTCGTTTGTTCTCCGTGTTATTGTAGTCAATAGAAATAAAATTAGACCATGTTTTATCGCAATCGTAGACCTTTCCCAACTAGATTATTTGGTCTCAATAGTACGACTAGAATGGAGATAGTTTATCGCATTACACTAAATAGAATAGCTATACACAACTGTATATTTATTTAATAGTTGTATGATTATAGGCGTGTTATAGAAGCTTTTATTGCCCGACTGACAGGAGGGTAATATTTTTCGCAGGTATGTATGTACGTCTGTTCCATTGTGACCTCTTGTAGCCTAAACGGCTGGACCGATTTTAAAGAGTGAGGTGTCGTCATTTGAATCATATTCTTGCTCAGAGTGTAATAGGTGTCAGTCAGTTGGGCTTATTGATATATTAAAATTAACTACTACTTTATTTGATGCTTACATTTCTTTCGTAGGCAAATTGAGAGTAATACTTCCGGCCGCTTCGTCGCCGTAGCGTATGTATCCCAGAAAGCCCATGATCATGTAGAGCAGTATGACGATAGACATTGTAATGTTGAGCACGCCGGGACAGCCGAGGAAGTGCTGGGGCTTGGCCATAGTATTTTCAACTGGTAGGACGACTCCGATGCCTTCCATAGCGAATATAACTGTACTGAAAAATAATGTAATAGAATTAAATCACTCTGTGGTGTGACTTCTCAATAAGCCTACGATAGCGGGAAAAGTTAAAGATTGATAGAGACAATTTTGACTTGTGGCGTATTAACTTACAATTTTTTTTGGATCGAAGAGGCAAACGAATAAGTGTCTAACGTCACCGTAACCCTTAGATATCTGATACAATCGTACGATTTGCAATTGTGTCGACTACCTTTATTTAGATCAGAAAAGGGATGTATTTAAAGAAATGGCGAGGAGAAAGGGACAGGGAGGGGGAGGGGATTAGGCTTCCGACACCTCAATTCGGTCAGTAAATAATGATAATCATACTTTCAGTCGGATTTTTATACACTCAAATTTCGGAGTGTAAGTACTTAAGTAGCTTTAGCAAATATGTAGATATTTACTAAAGTTATCCAGTAAAACTAGACTTACCCTATAAATAGTGGTAATCTTCCAATATCCACAGACATAGGTCGTGAATCGATACTTGGAAAGTCTGCACATATGTAATACAAACAAATGATGAAAGTGGCGACTAGTAAAATATTGGCAAATCCAGAAAATGGTGCCAGGTACTTCAAGTTTTTAATCTGTGTGAAGATAAGTATGGGGACCAAAAACATCAGGCAATATATGACATCTGTATAGCCATTATCTTCATAGTAGTATGAGACAATCTGAAAAAAAGTAATTAAATTAAAAAAAGTAAGCTGTATTATTTGAAAAATTACGTTAATGAGATGGTATGTAGGCACGGCAAACATCTTCTGGTAACATGAGATTATTCAGAGGTAAATTCCCCGAGGTAAGATTCATATGAAAAGGGCGGGATTAAGAATCAGTATCCAGTTCATTTAAACAAAAATATGACTTACAGTATTTTAAAGAAAAGCATACGGCTGGAGAGGTTATTTGCGAACAGCTGCTAAACAGCTCAAGTTACTCCAAAACCCCTAAATTCATCAGAATTCTGCCGTGACAAATTTTGAAGTAAAACGTTATTACAATTACTTTTTGTGGCGGATTAATTTCGTCTTCCAAACGACCTTTGGATAATTTTTTGTCCGCGGCTGATCGAAAACAACAGTGTGCTTTTCATCATCAGGAGCGCCGAGAACGAGTCTTGGTTTCAAAACTATATAGAAGTATTACTTTTCATACACAAATATTATTTCTTTTATTTCTTGATAATAAAAGAAGCTATTGTTTTCAACGCGCACAGAATCTATTAAGGTGACGACAATAACTAGGTGGGATCTATTTGCATTGTCTTTTATAGGCTAGAATGTTGTGATTATTAGTTACAATTGAGAGATTTTATTACTAATTATTGTTTGTGTTCTTTAAATAAAATACATATAAAATGCATTACTAAGAGAATATAAATATATATCTATTTGTATATGCATTTAATTTCTTAACCCTCTTCCTTTCTCTTTTCTACAAAAAATTTTGAGACTTCAGGTGATCTGCTCGTTTGCATATATAAGGTTGTCAAATATCTCCCTTCCGCTTTTTTGCTCTTTATTCAATGCTTTATAAAAAGTGTTACAGTGA
>DWLR01003226.1:0-13875 GCA_018246295.1 Papilio alexanor hazarajatica | reverse complement strand
CGTAGGCACAGATTGCGGATTTCTATTCTGCGCGATCCTGACACCTCTCTCGCTTCTTTTACATCCATACATGAAGTGACGGGTACTCCTTATATCGCCTATTCTCATATTGTATACAATAAGTCTCTTCCTTAAATCATAGTATAGCTTAAAAATCGATAAATCTTACTGTACAAACAAATCTATTTTAATTTATAAACGATTGCTTCTCTTGTCGTTTATATACTTAATTGGACGTTGATGAATGCCTACCTCATAAGCATTATTAATAATATTAACAATTTGTAAGTATTATTTGAATTCTTACTTCATCCTTATCTATTACAATTAACATAATCCCTCAAAATTATAGAAAAAAAAAGAAATGCGAACCCTCTTTTTAAGAAAAGAATGGCGGGCATCAGGTGTCGCCAACTGATCCGTTACAATAATATTATCTCCGACATATTTCCCGAGCTGGGGTCGTATATGGAACTGTCACTCCCCACTCGGAATAAATTACGCCTACATAGATTTTTTCATGTAAACTGAGACCAAAACCCTACAAATAGTGAAAACGTTTTCTAAGTATAAATAACGTATCGTCGTAATAGTATAGCAGTCGTTTCGGTGTTATTGACATTTAAAAGTCAAGGTGGGTATAGATGTACGAAGAAGGAATAAAATAAAGAAAGCGGTCATTCATATTTTTTGAAACCCAAACAGACTAGGCAGAGATAGTTGTTACCAACGTCTTACCTGACATAATAAGGCTCCAAATGTAAGTAATGATTAGCCTTCTTTCGCAAGTAAGGTTAATATGTTAAAAGTATTCTTTTATATTTTCGAAGAAAAACAAAAGAAGAATATGAAATTAGGAATATAAGCTACAATTAAAAACATTTTTCAGTAAATCATAAAATAGATAATTTACCTATTGGTTCATTTTCAGATATAAACATTATCATTAGAAACTCATTTGGCATATCAACGATTCCTAGAGTTTCTTGTTAAATACCCACATCGATTTGTTTTATTCAGTCTTTTTATTTTTTAAGCATTCAAATCTACCAAAATCCCGCTTTAAGTTTAATGCAACACCGACTAGCTGTGGCAGTCTTTCAACTTATATCGCTTTATAAAATGAGTAGAAAATAATCTATTGCAGGGACGAAAGTAGATTTTTTTTTTTCAATTTCATATGACCTTTTGTCCGGGCCTTTGACCGAATACCGAACCGAGAACTCCGTCTAGACAGCTTAGTCCCGACGCACACTCGACTGTTGATAAATAACGAAACATTTCTATTCAGATGCATAGAAAGCTATGATTTTATCGACGTGTTTATAATATGTGATGAAACAGGATAGTTACAAATAAATAAACATGAATATTTAAAGTATAACAATTTCTATGTACATAATAATTTTCTTTAATTTACCTTTTAACTAATTTAAAAATAAAATGTTATCTAGTAAGCTTTTCATTTTGTACTTGTCCTTGTGTATATAATTTTAAAAAAAAAACCATTACAGATTTTGTAGGAGAATTTGCAATCCATAGATTATATACAATTATTTGACGTAAAATTTTCCATTTTTTATAGTTACTGGCTTTGTGTTAACATTACAATCTACTTTTAAAAGTGACATTCAATGTAGATGTTATAGACATCATACGTTATTAAGTATAACAATGAAACGACTCCGGTTATCTGTATAAATCAATTCATAACTGTTATTTAAATACTTTTGCTGACGTAATATAAAATATATTTATATTAAATATTATAAAGTGTGGCCCGACCGTCAGGCGCCCTCGCGTGCTTCGCCCTGCATTTTCCGACACTCGAGCTCTTATTTTATGACGCGCTATCTATGCGAGATATGCCTAAATGTGTTATGTAATATGTTGAAATTGCTCCAAACAAATATTACGACGCGTCCACAGAAGGGGTGACTAGGAAACTTGTTGAATTTCGAATACCTTACGTGTCGTCCTCATTACTCGTTGATTTTATTAAGTGGCAACTGTTAAAAGGTCGTGTTAAAAACCTACAAAAAAAAGTGTACATCATTTTAGGTTTTATTTAATGTATTAGAAAGATTTTCCAAGGCACCTCAAGGAAACTCGATTGACTATAATAACATTGGCTTCGTTATATGTGTAAAAAATTATATATTTCTTTGTTTGTTTGAAAATAAGCTAAAGTTGTTCATGTGGCCTAAAACAGTTTAGTTAATACATATAATAAGACCCAACTGTGGCACGTAGACATGAGATGTTAACACGCGTGAAACAAATCTACGTCATCTATAATTTTATATATTAAACTATTCATAATTCATTTCCAAGTCAATAGCCGATATCAGTAATTGATACCTATAATATACAAAAATGCAGTAAGCTTATATCAAATAATGAATGCAAATATAATGATTGGGGTTGAAATTTAAATTAGGTTTTAATTATTTTTTTTTAGTATTAAATATATTTTAATTTTAATTGCAAGCAGTCGTGGCTAAAAACTTGAAGCTCTTTATTAATACAAAGGTGGTGTCGCCTGAAATATCCGAAGGGCAGGCAGCCTGTCGAATATCGCTTAATCGAGCCAAGAGGTCGGAGGCACGCTATTAATCGGAGGCTTTACGAGTGAGCCCTCTTTGGACGTCAACCGTTCCGAGGCTCTCGCCGGTACCCACGCGGTTAAAATGCAGATAAAGCTATCTTATATACTCAATAAAATTAATGTTTTATGGTCACTTGTGTCTTTGTTTACTTGGTTATTTGCGTGAGTAATGTGATTATTTCTTGTGGGTCCTACATAAACATTGAAATATATGCTATCTATCAGCATTTTAATTCATGCATTATGTACGCTTATAATCCTATTTAAAAAGAAAAATAAATAGCTGTAACTTTTTAAGTTATAATATTATTAACTAACTAACAGGAATGGTGCAGGGACTCAAAGTGGGTTTTGGCTTCCGACAATTTCTCCACTTTACTGGAACCCGCGCAATTTCTTTTTGTCTTGTACTTGGATGTATATATAATATTAATAGGTTAAATATATTCCAATATTTCAATTGATTTAATTATCCCTACAAAATGTGGAACGTATATAATAAATTTAAATTACAATTTTCTTTACTCAATGTAACGAAGATCTAAGAAGAAGGTCTACGCGATAGAAAAGTGTGTTCTGGAATAGAAGGACTTTGCCATAACTGGAAATATAAATTTAAAGATGGCTGCTGTTCTTTAGCTTCCTCCTCCCCCCCGCCTCAGCCCAAGCCCCGACGCAGCCTAAAACATTATGCACCCAAAAACCATTGTCTGTTGCCATGGCAACCGGCCGCTCGATACCAGGACCTCGCAGACGCGCGCCGAGAGTTATAGCCATCTCGCTTACTCCTTAACCAGACAGATGCTGGATCCGGATTTGTACGATCATTCTTATCACTCGCACAACGATGGCTGATTGCCTGGCATGTAGGGACAGCAGGGACGCTCTATAGCAGGAGCCTGGACACGTCTTGTTGGAAATATTTTCTCGTATAAGAATAATTATTCGGCAAGACAATCTTAACAAAATATAATTTTTTTTAAATATTAAATGGTCTTGTAATTTTAAAATATTCTTTATCAGTTTTGTGTTAGTATTTAAATTAAATATCTCCATTTTCACCAGAATTTCACGTCCAATATTACTTTTCACATTAATTTATTTACATTAATATATATAATAAGATGAATGCAAAAAATCTGCATGAAGCATATTAATTAAATACAAATAATAGTAAAGTACAAATAATAATATCTATACTAAAACAGAAACTTTCCAAGTGATCTTTAAATATAATAAAAACACAACATAACAAACAACTTAAAAATTGACAATGACTTACACTCGCATTCCCTGAACATAGTCAGAGTTGTTTGTGGATTAGATTGAATTGATATCTTCTCCTCTGCTACATTCTTATGGATACGAAAAATTAGCTTGCAGATTCATAAGAATATCACTCACACAGTATTTGAATTAAATTTTATTAAGAACATTATAAAACTGATTGAGATTACTGACTGAAACGAGTTCTATGGCAAGACTAGTTACACTAATTTCATAGACAAATCGCCTCCAAGAGCTGCTGAACAAATGAACAAGGAAGTAGTGTACCAATTGCAAATAAAAATTAGAAAGTCAGTTTTCAGCTTCCTCATTGGTCCATTACACAAATATTGTCCTGTTGAACTCACCTAACTTTCTCTTTTTTGTTACAATTCCAATTCTTCCTGGATACCTCGAACCCGGAAAGGTTTTATTTACTTTCTCCTTTAAAACAATGGCGTATTGTAAATCAACCCTTTTAAGGTATACTTTTTATTATTTCTTGGTGGCATGTTTTATTAACTTCTTCCCCTACTTAATAGATATCAATTATTCAAATATAAGTACCTACCTATAAATGTTACCCATATCTGTGATATATCCAAAACTAATATAATAGTAGATTTATTGTTTGTATAGAAATCTTAAACATAAAAACCCAAAAAAAAATATTTTAGAGGTTTAGATACTTCTATGTAATTTGAAGTAAAAATATTTTATTACTAAAACATCATTAACAATAAATTAAAATTCATACATAAATAAATTTAAAGTTATCATCATCTATAAAGCACATAAAAACTGAAGTGAAAGAAATGAGAAAACCATCGAAAATATTTTAATTGGGTATTTCAGGGTCAACTTCTGTTTTAAGGACACATTCTTATCACTGATTCATATTTAGTTAGCTAATTATAAATTCAATAAACCTTCAATTTTTTAAAAAAGAGTTAAGCTCAAAATTAAATTTAAAAGTATAAGCTCTAAACCTTGCTTTAAGTTCTTTTTCCTTCATAAAAGTACATCGATATGTTAACAGATGGCGCTTTTTCTAAAACATATTAAAGCCATTAAATTCATTTATGGCAATTTTGTGTCCCGTTTTTTAACAAAACAACAAATACAAAAAAAAATTCAACTGTCCATAACTATTATCTAAAAATACATACATATTTTTATATTATTCTGTCAATATACATACCGCCAATTGTTTAGCATTATTTTTCTAATATAGTAAGTAAGTGTTTAGTAAAAGTGTACTGCCTAATTTTCAATTTTAAGTAGCATCGATAGAAATATTATACTTGGAAAATATTTTTTTTTTTCTCTTAAACGACCTATTTATTTCATGAGCAATGTTGACTTTCAGATCACCTTTAGTCCTTGATGAACTCGATATATTAGCAGGTAGTATCTATATCAACCGTGACGGCTGAAAAACTTGTTTTACATGAACGACAGGCAATCGAAATCGTAAAAAGTTATCGACTTCACTCAGGAAGCGATCGAGACCTACACATGCTCTTTTGTGAGGTTCGAAATAGCAGTCGTATAATTTGGTCATATAATTCATTTTCAATATTAATTATGGAAAGTTTGGAAATATCAACATTATTAGTATGATTATTATTATCAAGATTTTGTAATTTTGATAATATAGGTAAACTGATATTGACATTGACAGATATTCAATAAAGATTTGCTAAATGTATAGTATTAAATAGACAGTTTTCAGTAGAAAAAAAAAGTCAGAGATGAAATTGTTATTTTAGTAGTCAATGATATTTAATCTACAACGCTTTAGAATCCCGTGCTGGCGTGCCTTTTTTAGACACCGGCTGGTCATTGTCCCTTATTATTTAGTTAAGTGTGGTTACCTATATTACCAAACGAATTTTTTTCTAGCAACGTTATTTTTAATGTTATCATAACAAGGCGTGAGATTTCGTTTTACCTAACGTAACCAGACAGACATAATTAATATTCACTATTTGATTTTTACGTAATATTGTTGGAGGTACGCATTTGTAAACCTCTAACAATATTCATGACAATAATTTTGTTTTATAATTTTTTAAAGACAAGATTCTGATGAAATAACTTATTTGAAGAAGCCGTTATCTCTGGAATTCGAACTAAAACCTCCGATAGTCCTTAGTGTAATAAAATAAGTCAGAAAACGCTAAGCTGTCAATACTAATTGCTTTTATGCTGACTAATGTGGTTTTTTGCAATAAATTGATATCAATTTAAGGTTAAACTATCAAAATACAAATACACCTACACGTAAATTAGGTTTATAAGTCACACTAATAAGTCTCTCTCCTCCTTTGTGTTTATGGATTTAGCTAAATTTAGATTTTCAGGATTAGACACATTTGATGTGGTAATTGTTTTTTTTTAAGGTTTTGCATCATTCATTGAGATAATTTAAAAAAAATCAGCATCAAAAAATCCTTAGAAAGCAATTATATTCTCAAAGATAATTAATTTTTGTTTTTACAGTTGAATGTGGATATAGAAAATTTTAGACTAAAGGAGCCAATTTTTTACCAGTTACTAAAGTCTCTAGGACCAATGTAGATATTATAATGTTGACATTTATGTACACTGTGCAAATAATAAAAAGTGAGTATTTTTTATTCTTTCATGATTATGAATTTTGAAAATAAACTCAAAAAAGTTCTGCATTTCACGTGCTTTTACACTTTTTTCATAATAATTACGTATAGTATATAAGATAAATAGGTTCCATGAATTTGTCCAAATTGTTTTATAAAATATAATCTTACTAAGTGTTTTGCACACAAAGATAACGGAGTAACCTCATTAGCCATCGCTTTGTTCTTTTGCCCTTTTGTTAGTAAGCCAGTTTGGTTAAGGCTTTGTTTTATAATTGCATTTTGTGATAACGACTACATTAACTGGCTATGTAAGTGTTTAACGTTGTTTTAAATTGAGGAAAAGGGTGGTGATAATTTCATGTTTTCTTATTTTATTTTGTGTTCTTTTTGATATCAAATCGTACATTGTACATGCAGTCAGTGCAATGGTTTGCATTAATTAATAAAACAAATCATTCGTGTAAATTTTTTATTAACTTGAATAGACATTGTAAACTATACATAGGTAATTTATTTACAAACATTATTAATTTACAAGTTAAAACTTCATATTCAGATCAAAAAGTATAAAGTTAAAAAGTAAGTGCTAAGTTAAATAATAATGGCAATTTTCATAACCAACACTTTTAAATATTGAACATTATTTTTCTACGAAAAAATATATACTTAAATCTGAATGGATTAGTCAAAATATATGCAAATATCAATTCTTCTTTTTCGAACCTGTAATAATGTAGAAATTTTAAATAATGCACAAAACATTCATACATGTAAATTCAAACAAGAAGAAATTTAAGAAGAAAAAGACGAGTTCTTCGTGGCGACTGTGGAGCAGTGTCATCTTCTGTTACGTATACTGAAGGTATACCGGAAAGAATGAAGCACTCAGGATACATTCAGTATACGTACAGAAGGCGACGCATAATCTTCTCTTCTGTCTTCTGAAGATTCAACTGGCAGCTGAAAAGGATTACTATCAAGAACATTTACAAATTATGACAAAGAAGTTATAACTACGTATTTAAATATACTTTCCACTAAGAATTTACAAATGAAATGAAAGAAAATGGAATGTACATAGTTAGGTACTCGTTTATTCTCTTATGTTACCAACAATATCTTAAAAGCTTAACGTTATAAAATTGCGCTTGGGGCCCGCGTCCTCTCCCCGCCAGCAACATCTATAAAATAAAACATCCGATTTACAACACGCCTGAGTTTTAGAAGCAAAAAGGGTACACTGATATCACATACGGCATCCCCACCGCCCACACTGGCGCAGGGAAAACTAAGTAACAAATAAATAAGAAAATATTTACGACAAAATCTTAAAGCATTTTAAGACACACTTAAACAATAGTCTCCCATTGTTATCCCGAAGCCAATAGCAGCCCGAGAGATGTGCAAAAAGACAGGATTGGTTTGCAAAAATTATATATTCGCAAAACGACGGACCGGTAGCCGAACGTTCACTACCTACAAGGCGAGGCGAGACGTTCGTCCCCACTGGCTTTTGTTCGCGATGCTTTTGTGCAAAGTATAAATTTCAAAAGAAAGGACACTAAAGATAAGCAAAGAATGCGCTTGTGAAAGGAATAATAGAAAGAGCGTCGGGGTTGATTTATGCGGTAACGTAGGGACGCGACGCGGCCAGTCGGACGGCGGCCGCGGTCGGCAGGCGGCGAGGAGCACGTGACTTACCGGTCAGCTGTTCGAGCGCGAAGTAAACATTGGTGGGCGGCTGCGGCGCGTGTGTTCGGGCGCGGCGTCTCCGGGCGTCTGTGCGTCTGGCGTCGGGGCGCGCTCCCGGCCCGCCATCGATTGCCGCCGCCCTCGCGCACCCGGCGCGCGCAAAACCACCGGACTAATCCCGATCCAAGATTTTCATTACATACGCCATGATCGTTGTTATTTGCACCCCGTAATGTTTTTTGATAGTTTGCTTAGGTCGCCCTTTTCTACTAGATTCCTCAAGGCGGGCAAATGCATCCTTATATTTGATAGACTATCTAAATTCATGTTTTTATCAAGTTGATTAAACGACATTCCTAACACCTCCTCAATGAACATGTATCTCAGGTAACTTTTTTAATACCTATATACATTTTCATACTCGCACACGGTACCTACCATGTAAAAGCATCCCTATCGTGTATTTGGTGTGCTTAGTACTTTTATCACCAAGTAAAATATAGCTAATAAATGATAAGCGATAAGAGATGCGAGAGACGAACATTTTCTTTATGTATATGTACGTTTATTTCTCGTGACGTAGTGAGAATTTTCACAACTATATTGTCTCTAAGTATTTTTATTGAAATTACTAAGACTTTTTAAGTTAAGCAACAGAATTTATTTTATTAATAGCACAGATTAAATAATAACAATAATTAAAGATAAAAGATTTATAAGAATTTAAAAGAATAGATAACATGATGTTTATCATTCGTCTAAAGCTACGTTGGCGAATGTACAAATTAAAAACGTCAGCATATAAATTAACAAGAAAGCTTTTCGGTAGCTTTCTCCTTTTATTCTATACCTAAAAATGAGAACAAATTAATTTAGAAAACATTAATGGCTTCAATGAATGATAAAGCAGCAAATTGAACTTCTAAATGAGCTAAAACAACCATTAAACTATAAACTACACTAATTATAATTATGCGCATTAACAACCCGAAAGTTGCTTTGTATATGATTTACGTACAAATTAAATTAGTGTTGATTACGTTTCATGTTATGAAGCTATATCAGGTATTTAAAAACAAAAATTAATAGGATTTCGAATTGTGTAACAAGACCTTGGCTGTGGTTTTATTGTTTTTTGTAAGCCGTAGGTAATTTTAAAATACTTTACTAGGTCATTGTTTTGAATAGTAGGAAAAATAATTCGGTTGAATCATTAAATTATAGTTCATCTATTGTAAATTACACTTCGCCTTGGAAGTGATACATTGATGTATATCGTATGAACTAGAATACATTTAAGGTAAAAATATATGTTATTTGACTTGAGTCATTGTGGTGTTAGCGATATGCTGAATCTATTTATGTAAAATCTATAGTTTTGTAAATATCTAAGCAGTTTCTTAGTCTTAACATTGCGTTCATGCTTCGAATTATTTATTGAATATTTGTGAATCTAATTTCTAATGGAATTCCACTTTGACTTCCATAGGATTGAATCTTTATAATGAATAGTAATCCTCAATATTACAGTTATTATAGTTAACAATAATTATTATAGTTAACAATCGAATATCAATATCGAATAACAAAAGAAAAATTGACAGATACAATACTTTAGTTTTAATTCGTTTCCTCCATACATTCCGTCACTACTGAGCCAGACTTCCTACTATTTGCTATTTTTCCGTCTTCTAAAATTGCAGTACACAACTGTGCTTCTACAATTTTTTTCTTTCAAATACATTTTTTTAATTTAGGTTTCATAATGCATACATATACATTTTTTATTAACTTTCTTTGTTTCGTAAAATAAAAAATATATTATAGCTAAACTAAAATACTTATGGTAATTCTTTACGACAATATTAGTGTGTTGGATCCAATCCAATGACCTCATGTTTCATAGGAGTTGTCCTCCTGTGAATTAAATTATTAGGGTCTCACTACCTACTTTAAGGTTATTTCATTTTATAGCTAAGTAAACCCTTCGGCGTATATACGTACGTGTCTCTGTTGAAGCATACATCTTCAACAGAGAATCTTCTTATCAGTGAATGGTTGAGTTAAATAAAATGAAGTCTTCATATAAAGATATACAGCTTAATTTAGCAAATTGTTATCAGCGATGTGCCAACCGGGCACAGGTGTGTCGTCGGCGAGCTGGCGTTGTTTTATTCAATGCGGATGCTCCGTATCGTTAACCGAATACCCGCTCCGTACCTGCAGTACGATTACAGCAAGTTATATATCCTTTTTTGTAGCAAATTAGAATTCCCTATAACTTTTTGGCAATAGTTTAATATTATATAATTTAAAGTTTAAATGATAATAATTTAAAATGATGTCGCAGTCTATATAATCTAGTAGTATCTAAGACCATTTATATGGTAAAAGGTTTATCGAGTTTTTGGAAAATAGATACTGACGATGTGTGTCAATTATAGTATACGACTTATTTTTTTATGATTCCGTAAATAAACGGAAATATTCTAACTTGTAAGATATTATGTTTAAACATGTCATTCAATTTTTAAAATGATATTTCCGTAATAAAATTCATAGTATTAGGGTTATAAACGTTAGAGTGTTTTTTTTTGCGTCACCTTATAGCAGCATACTAACTCGTATACTAGCTATTGCGATGTACAGTCGTAACACGGACATCAACTCAAAGTTTTCCGAGATGCAATATAATAACGTAAATGACATATGAAGGAGGACTATAGGAACATCAACCCGGACAAAACACACTTGTCAAACGAGAATATTGCATAAAAAGTGAGTTTAAGTTCATCATTCTGATGTGTGCTGTAATGAATATTGTTATTATTTCCAGTTCACAAAAGTTTTGTCAATTCTTTTAAGTCCCAAACGGAAGATATACAATAAAATTAATGTTTATAGATAATTCTCTTAGAATTGAAATCTGTTTGAATTGAGCTGGTTTCTTGGACAATATATTAAAAAAGCAAGTTATCTCTAAGAAATTAAGTGTTTGAAGCTTTAATGATCATTGTCAATCTGCTAAACGTAAGCGTCACATATGATAGTTACAGAAATAGGTACATCACTGTCCTCTGCTAAGTTGTAAAGTAGATACGTAGCTCTTACAACATATTAATATTTCGATTACTTCGACGGAAACAAGTGATGCTGCGGTCACAAAAGCAGTGAAGACAAGAGAATGAAGAAACATTACAGGGATTTCTAAATACTGCAGAATTTAAGAGTAATAACTTTCTTGTTCTACAGTGTAATCACCATTCTCACAGAAATAACCTACCATAATTTCGATATTTAGCTCACCACCGTTTACCAAATACAAAATCAGACTAGCAGCGTTTTAAAAGGTCGTCAGACAATTCAACGAGCGGACGACAAAACAGCGGGCGTTCAGTGGTGGGGAGGATGCTACAAAAAATAGGGTGGAACTAACTGCAGCCCCCGGCATGGAGCTGTAACAAAAAAAGATGATTTATTTGCAAATTCGTGTTTAACAATGGCACACACACGCAATCAGTTGTAGATACCTATATGGTGCGTGATAGAATGGTAGTGTGCGATTGATGGACACAATTACAGAGTACCAATATTATACGTGATAGCAATATTCATGGTATTAAACGCGTTTGTGTGCGCTGTTTACGCACACAAACGCGTTTAATAGTGTCTGTGTCGCGTGTCGTAGTGTCTGTGTGTTCGTATGACATGCATGTGTATTGGGAGTTCTGGTTGTACAGCAGTATATTTTTTTTCGATTCTCACAAACCACTTTAGATAATGTAGATTACAGCGCAATAACAAATTAGCTTGATATTGATTCTGAGTAACAGCGTTTGATCTAAATTAACACTTGTAATTGCTGTTAAGAGCATAAACGTTGTGAGACTGTCTGAGAACGACTGGATAATTATTTGGCTAACGGTAAGTTTAAAATACTTTAATCAATTTAATGTACATTATGTAGAGAGAAAATTTAGAAATAAAATGGACAATAATTTGCTACTACGAGAATCATATTACCAATGATTTTTTCGCTGCTACTTATTATTCACTTAAGTTATACTTACTCATGGACTAAAATGTAGTTAAAAGTGTATAATAATTTTTTTTATAATTAAAAACGTGAAATATATGTTAGGAACTTTGAAACTCGCCCAGTAGGTGTATTAAGGCATAAAGTTTTTGAAAAATATTGTATTTTCTAAAAATGGTGTTAATAAGGAAATATTTGCAATTAGTTTATTTCGAAAACAAGTATAGCCAGATATATAGTAATAGTATAAGTATATTTTTTTAGAATAATTCCGCACAATCTGAGTTAATCACTTGTTAATTTATGATTATTAACTACAATATGAAACGAATTAACAGATATGTTTTGTGAAAATACCTTAAGTTTAAGAACGATAAAAACATAATTATTGCTACACTTTTAAACACATAAAATCTATAAGTAAATGTAACGTAAAAAATCAATAATAAATCACGATTATATGTAATGCGTAGATTAAAAATTCCACTTTTTAAAATTTTTGAGTAAATTGAAGAAGTAAATATCAAAGTGTAAGTATGGTCAAAGTTCTAAGGCTATTCCTATCTTCTTATTCCTTTAAAAATAAAGTAGGACAAGTCAAACACCAGATAATACTACCTTTTTATCTATTTATCTTTTCAGCTAACAATCACCAACTGAACTTAGGCCTACGTCAATGATCTTCGCAAAAATCCATATCTTGCGGCCTCGTCGAGAGGGCTCCCGCAACCTTGACCAGATCGTATATACAGTATATACAGTAATCCAGACCGTACCTAAACATATATATGTGTATAAAGAGTAGAGGTGGTTATAATTGCATTAATTGAATGGCTCTACAGGGTAATCCGCCTGCTTAGAGTAACAGGAAATTTAAATTTAGTAGAGGGATCTAACTTCTGCGTTTCGCACGCTATTATTTTTTCATTAATAATCCTCTCGTCATGTCTTTATCATCGTTGTCCTTGCTTTTCAATCTAAAAGATTGATAGCACGACCGCAAATCTTGCGACATGTTTGTTCATGAGTGACTATGATCATTCATTACTATCTCATTGATTATGTTCATTCACTCATTTCATATTTAACTATGAGATAAATAAAAAAAAACCATTTACCTATAAAAAGTAAAAAGTTTTGTTACAAGTATAAATATAGATAAAGTATTCGGAAACGGATTTTTCCTCTTTTTCACAAAAGTAAATTATGCCTCGTAACCATGTCCAATATGGAATTAAATCTAACGTTAATAACTGCATAAGAAAATTTCGCTGCACTTACGAAGGGACGTCTTTGATCTCGACTTTGTAATGGGCGCGCGGGCGGCGCGCTATAAATTCACGCCATTTAATTGCCAGAGGACTGGCAATAATTCTGCCGGTGAATTACGTCGGTACGGACATCGATACCGGCGATTTATACTGAAATTATCTCTAAGCAATTGAATTCGACGTTTGCCTTACAAGGGACTGACTTCAGTATTAATATTCTCTACGCATATTTACGATTCAAGTTGATGATTCACTTATACATATCGGAGAATAAAATAATACAATTAAAATTAGACATAGCTCACAAGTTTCTATGTCAGAATGGTAATTGATTCGATGTTCGAATTCCTTTTCTATCTCCCATTTCTAACTTAACAT
>DWLR01003225.1:0-13876 GCA_018246295.1 Papilio alexanor hazarajatica | reverse complement strand
ACCATGTCGGGGTAGACCAAGAAAGTTCGAAAATATTGTATTGACACCACTGTATAAAAATATCAGACAAATTACAAGAGGAAAATTCAAGGACATAATTGACCTATTACGATATATGAAACCACCATGAATACCAATACCAATACCACTGTGAATCATCATGATTTCTTCAAATCGCTTTCACACGCACAAAATGTAGATTATAGTAGTATTTTTTTTGTAATAAATTTATGTTTGTAATTTTGTACGTTACGTAGAGAAAAATGTTTTGAATAGCATAAATTATGTTTCCGAAGGGTTTTAAAGATATATAAAATAAATTTAGTATTTGTTTTTCAATTTGAAGCATCTTAAATAATGTTGAATGGACCTTGGGCCCTTCAAAGTTTATAATGAACCTGGTTGTTAATTTTGAAAATGACCTAACTCCATTTTTGATAAGAAAACGCATATTATTCATTTAATATTTGTGACTATTTTGAAATGAACTATAAATTGAACACCTCATTAGTATCCCATACGTAAATCATCAACCATTTTTAAATTCATTGAAACGCAAACCTTTAAATATCTCGACTTGAAGATAAATGGACTTAGACCACTTTCAAAATAAACGGCTCATTTATTGTCTAGTGTTAGTGATTTCAAATTATAATTTATTAACTAATAAATATTTTAAGTTACATCAGTGTTTTTTATATTGGTTCAATGAAACGAGTACTTGTTGTAACCAATCTTCGGCTTTCATATTTTATTGGAATTATAGTCAAGTGCTAGTTTGTTTATTGTCAAAGAAAGGACAAAAATCTCAGCTAAAAGTACAATTTTATTTGCTAATAATACGAGTATAACATTGAGTGAAAATTTTTTTTTGAAGCTACACAAAGTATTGGTTTTGATTTCGATTTAAAAAAATATCTTATTTGTCTTCATCAAATGAAAGTTCCACTCACGGTCCTCTTTCGAGAATTATTCGAGGGTTGCAAAAGCGTCCATTGTAAAATGATTTAGAGTATGGACTACCAAACATTACATCGTGGATTCGAATCTGAAATTCGACTATTGTAAAAAATGTGACAGCATTTAAACCTCAAACATAAATGAAAAGACATGCAGTTAATTTACATTTAAAAACTATGCTTGATATCCTATCAAAATAAGCATTGAGGTTTCCTACGATGTGCTATGGTAACGTAATAACATTGGTAACCATAGTTACCGTAGTTTATAAAGTAACAGAAAGTCGAAGTCGTAGAATCTCAATATATGTAGAACAAAAGAGTTCACGTGCACTCAGTTAGGAATGTTTATAGGAACTTCTAATACTGCTCATAAAACACTTATAGGGTTGGTCTTTAAACTGCAAAAGATTTGCAGGCTCCGTAACACGCAGAGCGTGCAGCTGCAAGCTAAATAAAACTTCGCAAATTAAATTATGAGCGCGCATAATTAAAACAATATGTACTTGATTACTTTTTGCCTTTTTATCTCTTAACAACCCTGACTGCTATAATAACGTTTTTTTTTAATATAATAATTAAAATAATATTTTTCTTTTATATTTATCTATTTATCCGGCTTCGTATGGGTAGGAGAGTACTCAAGCTTCTATTTTCTTAATATATCAATTTTCTTCAACAATCATCGTCATATTTGGTGATAATAGTTTTTAAGTAGGTGTATCACTACTAACAAGAAGGCAATTGGGGGGTTGGGGTCTTTGCTTTATAATATATAGTGAAGGAAATTAAATTATTGTCTGCTATTCAGAGCTAACGGCAGAAACTACGAATCTTCAGGACCTGAATCATAATTATAAAACTAAATGTGTGATGTAAGTTTATTTTACAATCTGTCGTTTGGCATTTCAAGTTAACACACTATGATATTTTTTCCTAATGCGATAGGATCACATCTCATCATATTTGTGGTACAAGATTTTCAAATTAATAAAAAGATCAAAAAATCGTCGATTGTTTAATAATAAGTCGAGGTGCATGTAACATAAAGTCATATTTATTTGGCTGAAATTGCTGCGCACACGTGCTGGTTCTGTCGATTTTTAACGTTGCTTGTACTTGTGAAATGCAAAACATGGACCTACCTATTTTTTTAAATATAATATTAAATTGCGATCGTGGGGTGAGAAAGAACTCTTTAATTCCTTTCCTGTAATTAGATATTAATGCTCGATGTCCACATTTTTGGATAAAGCTCTTAATATTTTATTTACCCGAAACAGGACAAAGGTCTTATAACTAAGGACTTGTGACAATCTTACAAATTCATTGTGGGTGGTGTTCAATACTTATTATATAAAAATAATAACTTACAAACCGTATTGAGTATTTACTTTTAAAATATTTATTATTCCACCTCAGCGTGGTATTTTTAAGGATACTTATATCGAAGATATTTTTTAACATAGACCCCATGGTAGATGTTGCATTTGTATGTAAAATCCATTTAATGTCTAAAACTTAAGTTCCTTTCTTACTATTTTTCTATTTATTATAACTAAAGTTTTAAGCAAAACAAAGACCAATCTTAGATTTCTGCAAAAGTTTGCTTAGCTGCCTCGCATTTTTACATATCGGTAAATCAGTACTTTTAAAAGAATGTCCATACAAATCGAAAGTGTTCGCTTGGCGCGGTCGACGGGCGTGCCGCAGCCGCCTCGCGCGGGCCATGTGGCCCACATCCTGCCTCCCCTCGCACCTTGTTCAGGTTACAGTCGCGACTCGCTCTGCACTCACCTACAGGAACACCGTTTTACGTAAGCAGATTGAACCTCACTACGTATGCGTCAGCTGTTCACAAGCTGTGTAGAAACGTGATTCTTTGTATGCTCGAGTGGAATAGTGGTATATATCTTATATTTTCTGATACCATTGTGTCAGACAACCTGTAGCTTAAGCTCCGAAGAAAGATATTTAATGTACATGTAGGCATGTAAAGCTTTGTATTGGATGAAATATTTCCTGAATCATATTGGTAGGCAATTTTTATTTATTTTAATTAAACTGCATCTTAAACATATTTCGATATTATTACGCAATTATTTCAATTGACAAGGAACGGGACAAAGTGAAGGGCCATCACTATACTAAGTTACCTCACACTAGCTTGAATGTCAATTTTAAATTCTGAATTCGATTCCTGCCAACAGTCTAGTTACTACTGAAAGACCTCGCTGTGACATTATTATACATAAATTATACAGTAGGGCATTATTATCTGCAATTAAGGAATTGGTATATCATTCAAGCCAAAAATTAAATAGTTAATAACACAAAAGTTCTAGAGGGATACGATCGCTTTGTTCACATCACGCGTGCATAATTTTCTTACGATCTGTTAATGGGCGCGAAGTGTAATTTTACGATTAGACGCTGAAGCTATTTTATGACATTATAAAACTTTTAAACTAAACGAAGTTCGGGTGTTTAGAAAGATAGAACCAAAACAATGTCGTTAACTAGAAAGTCGTAAATTTTAACCATTTATTAAGGCGCCTTACACATAAACAAACACTGATGTGTTTAAGGTAGAAATATTAAGGGAAACTACCTTGTTAACGAAATATGATTAATTTTATTATTTGTCGCAACGTTTTGTTTTTTGAATAAATAACATAGTTTTTAATTTCCATGTCAAGTTGATAGGTCTGAACTTGGTTTTTGAAATTTCCATAATAAACTATTTTTAAGATTTTAAATTAAAATTGACCATCATTTTCTAAAACCCAATATAATACGAAAAAATCGTTCTTCTACCACTACTGCGAGAAACCTACTCCAGATAACTGAATCATAGATAATCAATTGAAAACCTTGATATTATATTTAGGTACTGATAAATAGCGACATACGACATGTTTTTATCTTTAACATACGCATTTTATGACGCGTTTTGACAACATAAAGTGAACAGATTTATTTTTTCTGTATAAAATTAAAAAAAAAAACACCCAACAAGAAATATTTGTGTATTGTATTGTATGGTATGTATATTGATGTCTAAGTATTCACGATTTTATCCACCGCTTATCGGATGATAATGATGATATGCTTTTATCTTGAACAGGACGGTTAAAATCTATCTGTTTTATTAATTCTTTCAATGTAACTTTTGCCGTCGCTAAGGTGTAAGAATTGAAAAATTTGCACACTTACTAAGGGCTAACGAAAATATATTATAATGAGATCAGAATTGTCACGAACAAATAATAATTTCGTTTAAATATTGAAAACATGGCAACTTAATAGAAATAAAAAATAAATCAGTTGAGTAAACTAGAGGTCTACGTGTGTTTTTTTTTTATTTTTATGATTGTCATCATTAGATTATATGTAGCTTGTAATTTTATTAATTATATGACCTTTACACTTTTGTTCGTTGTGTGTGTACTAAACATTAAAAAAAACATATTTTTATAAGGCAAAGTTTAGAAAGCCGTCGCGAGTTGTTAATAAAGTTGTCAATAACAGAGAGTTCTCCGTGTCATTGTCGAAGGCAATTTCATGTAAATGAGAAAACAATCACCTCGGGGACCAAAGTTGTTATGCAAAATGTTTCAGTCAAAACACGAACATTTAGGATGAAAGTAGTTGAAGATTTCCTCTTTTCATGTAACTCATGTATGTATAATCATGGTAATTAAGAATATTTCTGGAGTTCTTTTAGACCAGTGTCAAGGTTATAGGGATAATATAAGGTTCAATATGTAGGGTATATAGTTATTCGAAGGATATACATTTTTTGGACTGGTTCACTCAAATTTCGAATCAAAAGATAGTGGCACGAAGACATATATAATAGGCAGTCAAATGTTTAGATGTTCTAAATTATCTTCTACCGATATGATCTTAAATGACGATGATACGTGAAAAGTTCATTACGGTGGACATATATTTTTCATTTCCTTATTTTTTTCTAAGCTATGAGGTGAGACATGGTTAAGGTTATTCTGATTTTGTTCTGGTAAGCATATTTAAAACTTTGAACGCAGTATAGCTTCGTTTTAAAAATAAAAATGTTTCCTTTGAGTAAAATTGGTATTAAGAATACTTTTCCTCCAGAGGTGAGATCAAAAAATTCCACCTGTAGTATCGTGTCACCTGCCTTCACAGAAATTTCTACAGAAAAGCTATTGTGTTCAAAATTCCATTAGGAAATGGATCACAAGGCCCACAAATATTTCAGTAGCGATGTCAAATTTTATATCATACAATTATTCATTCGAGGTTCAATCAGTTCTATTTTATTTAACACGTATATGTATCTAAAAAGTTATATAATTCTAAATGTAAAATATCGTATTTCTTATGATTAAAATGCTTTTAATGATTCAAGTTTCCGTGTTTCATCGATCGATATTTTGTTTTTCAAAATACAGTATTAAGTTATTGGTTACTACGTTTACATTGTATATATTTTATTCATTAAAATATAGTATCAACTTAAAGATAAAAACCAGGGACGGAGCAATTTTACACAAACTCCACTGCACGCCGTTTTCCGCGTCAAACTGTCAAAGGTAAGAAAAATAGCATCTGTACGGTTAGCCTGCTGAATTATAAAGCCGTGTCGGGTCGCTTCGACATGCTTTCAGAGAAATGAACAGCGGATCGTTTGTTCGCTCCGACCACAAACACGTCTTGCACTACCCAACACTTGAGTAATTGCCACTGCATTTCGAACTATATAGATTATTGCTTACGAATTGACATGAACATTGTAACGTTATTAAATTACATTAAGAGAGTTCTATAGTTTTATGTAGCTTCAAGTTAAATATAAGGTACCTGCAATAAGGTAGGTTAGTTACTTTTAAAATGTTTTAGTTTTTAGGTTAAGTTTTTAGTTGTTACCTTAAGAACTGTGAACAATTCAAGTTTGTTGCAAATACAGTCGATTAAAAATAATTTTGGTAAGGATTGTTGTTGTAGGTATTGTACGAAAAGTATTTATGTAACTTGATTTTATTTTGCGTTTGAATTGGATAGTGTATAATTTGTTGCATTAAATTAATAACTAAAATAATTTCTTTTACCGCTTCAAGTATTCAAATTAAATAAACATTACATTTAATAACTTTGACAATTAATTTGAGAATAGTACGAAACTGAAACCAATGCAAGGCTGCAATAACAATAGTTATCATTATTGCATTACATTAAATATATTTTGAACGTTAGTTTAAACGTATGTAACACAATCTTGAAAGATAAAACTATGGCGAGAATGATAACAAAATAATGCGCAGTTCTGGAGTTCAGATTATATACTCGACAAAATGCGGAGTTCAATAAATGGTAGAGGAACTCGTCAGACTTAGTGACAACTTGTTACCCGGGAACTCGAGCCGCGGTGTGTGTTAAAAATACAAGCCGACGTAAGGAGCGACGATGCAATGCAAGATTACAAAGTCGATCAAAAAACCCATACTTACCATTTATTTGTCATTTAAATGTCAATTAAAGGGAAATTATACATTTAAAATTTGGCTATGAGATACAGTGGCAGATCCATGATTAAGATTTTGAGGAGGGGATTGAGTCCCCTGGGCGTAGGTTTTAGTAAAGTAAAAACTAAAAATCACACAACATCTCATATATTTTATGTCAGAGCAAGGCAATAAATATAATGCTGAATATATTTAATAGAATTATAATTAGCTTTATAATTATTTTCACGGAAAAATTTTAATTTAGGGAGGAGATTTTGAGTCCAGTAGCTTCCTTGGACCGTCAATGATGAGATACTTTTTATCATATCTAAACACTCCTAAATAACCCCTGATAAACATTAGTTGTCTAAAACAGCAGTATGTTCTCTTTATTCCATTAAAATTTCATTTTAAGTAAACATGGCTTTATTTTAAGGATATCTCTGAAGAAATATACAACGTTTAATGCAAAGAAACTACCGATGTAGTACCAAAATCGAGATCATTCTCTGCCTTTTCTTTTACGTCAGAGGCGTAGTAAAACTGGCTCAACGGTTTAATAAGGGTAATCGGAGAGTTGTTACCACATGCATTTAAAACCTTTTAAACCATTAAAATCTATTATCATTTGAAACCAAACTGTATCTGAAAAAGTTCCGTATATTTTAACAACTTTTTCAATACTAAAGCCACGCAAAGGATCAAGGGTATTGTGATACTTAACCACATCTTAATTTTTAATAATTATAGCCCAATTTTATAAATCGTATTTCAGCGTCCGACATAGTTTAAATTAAAAAAATGTTTTAAGATATGATAAAAGCAAATACCGAAGATTCATTTTATCATCCTTCATATCTCGGACATCAGATTATATGAGATCAAAGAAAGTATCCGCAGCATTCGAGTCATCATTTTATACCCATTATAAAGTGGACCGTTTCATTCAGTAATTAAATAGATTGCCATTCAATACTTAATAAGAACAACATTTGAACATAATATAAATTGTGTCTGTGACTTTGCTTGGAATTATTAATAGTAATTTGACTAATACAAATTTGAAATATTTTTTTAGCGTATAAAAGCTGTGACGTCAGGACTATCCCATGTTATCGAGAACGAGTTGTTCAAAGAAATTATATCTAAAATCTAAAACCTATCTTAAACAAGATGGCAAAAAATTAACTATGTAAAATAAACCTCACACAGCTATAAAACATACTTATACCAAAGACGAGTCGTGATTATAAACTACGTTTCAATTAGAAGGATATAAGATTTTATTGTACAGTATTTGGAACCTAAGTGGTATACAGTACATTGAAAATTAATGTAAGAAGTTTGTTGAGTGGCGCAAGCGATAAGCCAGAAGACAGTTCAAGAGTTTAATAGATTTTTTTTTTACTTCTGCGATACGAGTTTTCACGCATTCCCATGTCAATACTTAGAAATCCACCCCTGGACATATAACATATTTCCAAACAGAGGTTAATCTCACTGAGTTAAAGTTTAACCAATAAATAGAAATTTCAAAAATCGTTAGAACGGTCTATTATATTTTTCATGGTTTTATTTTCGAAAATGACGATTTTACATAAAATCTTTCCACCCCCTCAAACCTTTTTTCACGATAAAATGTAGCCTATGTCATTTTCCAAGATCTAGTCTATCTCTGTAGTCAATTTCATCAAAATCAGTTCAGTGGTTTAGGCGTGAAAGCGTAACAGTCAGACAAAGCTACTTTCGCATTTACAACATTAGTTGGGATAACTCTACCACTGCCGTAAATTTTTCTAAATGCATATTATTAAGTTTCAACTCTTTCACGTTTCACCTTCTTATTTCTCTTTTTTACTACGTTTACTTTCATACATTAAAAAAAAACTGTTGCTTGTGGGTCATTGTGCATGTTGATAGATAATCGCACGGTTGTTTGCTTCTTTCTACCATAAAAAAACAAAAGGAGACGTATCAAATCAATAACAATATTTCTTAAAGAAACACCGACATAATTTAATATGTCTGTTATTATAACATTGGTATGTTTGACAACTAAGCGCCGGGCACTAGAGCATACCAGACATGCAGAATGCTCATTTTTTGCGCAAAGAATTGTCGAGTTTGTGAGGTTTGGATTGCGCTCAGACGGAAGAGGTATGCAACTACTTTTTATCATAAGTCACATTAATTGACAAATCAATATTATGTTACATTCAAAATTTCAATGTAATGAATGTGCGTTATTTGCCGTATATTAATTAGAATTATTTATTAGAATTTAATTTAAATAGAAAAAGTTAAACACACACTCTTTTAATTTATAAAATATCACTTGTAATTAACAAAATGTTACTTAAAATGTAGATTTTGACATAACACCTAATAGTGTATATACTCCTTTACCTATTACTTACAATACATTCTCACATAATGTTGATAATTGCTTGTTATAATATAATCTTATAGCGGAGGGTTTTATCGTCAATACAAGAAAAATAAACCCTCACTTACTAATAACATTCTAAGACAGTATTCAGTAATAAAGATAATTTTATACCCCTTTTTTCATATTTATGACATCTTTGTCATTAATCAATATTTTGAAGCCTTTGAATAAATACAGACTACTCGTATACGTCAATCCATCTATCCGACTCAGCCTATTGTCCACTGCTGGACATAGGCCTCCCCCAATGTGTCATAATCGCCACGCTTGGCAGGCGGGTTGGCGATCGCAGTATGTTCCACCGTACTAAGAAAAGGACGCTGCTGGCCGTCCTCCGGTGGTCCTTATATACAGGCGCAGTACTCAAGTATGACATCCTTTACATCAAGGAGCGTATACAACTACTGAGAAATTGGTTTTCATGGTGAACTCTATAGTCATAATAACTAACTTATTACAACTTTAAAGGTCGAAGTAAAGTTACTGTACGTTTATGGAAATGTGTTGTAACTTGTTTTAAACTAATTTACAAGGATCGAAGTTTCTTTGAGTTAGCCGTGTATGACGTTTATTTGAACAGAGTTATACTATAGTTAAATAAATTGTCAGACTGACATTTACAAGAACAGACCGTACTCAAAAAGATATTAATTTAACGTCAACGTGACAATAATTTCCTTGTTGGTCTTTGATAACAACGTAATTAGTAGTAGTGTAGTATAGTAACGACTAAAATGAAAATAGGTAACAGAAATTCAACAACTAAACACATGAATTCCACTACACTTGGAAATAAGTAGATTTCTAATGTCTAATACATTACATGATTTGTTAAAGGCGGTTTTGACTTGTACAGGTCTGCAAAAGAAGAAGGCTTTAAGAGGTGGAGTAGCAGCAGGTTTACGACGAGATGTAGAAGTCGCTGTTTTTTATAACCTTTTATAGTATCACAGGAAGATCGAAAATTGCCACATTGTCGGCGAACATAATTAGAAAAAGTTGCAATTAAAAAAAAGTTAGTTTCCTAGCTTCCTAATATAATTTTTGTATTTTTACAAGCTGAAGCAATTTGAAGCAAATTTTTATGTAAAGACGATAATTTAGTTTTATAAGAGTAACAAAATAAAAGGAAACAAAATAATTTAGTTCTTAAATCTTACCCGAACAGAAATTCTATTAATTTACGATATAATGTTAAAAAAATAAATATAGAGTTGAATATCATCTCCTGAAAAAATCTTGTTCCATTTAATTAAGTCAACGTCAACTTATAAAATAAACTCTCTGGACTCTTAAATGATCGGCTTCAAACTATTTTAATAAACGTCTCGTTTTCTGTTTGTGAAATTAATTGAACTTTTCGCTTCCACCTATTTATTGGTAATGCTTCTTTAAAAATCACATATTCTGTTAGGTCAGATCGTCGATAACGCAGTCATTAATTTGTAGCAACCATTCCCAAGAACTCGCAAAGACATTGTTACAGAATGTTGTACAATAGAAAGAATATGTAAGCGTTTGATTAAATTCAATTTTATTGCGACAAGCATGTTAACGGGTAATCATTTAAAATCCCATTGTCATCATCAATATGTTATAATTAAAATAGCACTAGTGCTCTCATATCAAAAAAAGTGTCGTACCTTTTGCTATGGGGTTCTCATATCCGAATAGGATAAAATCTACAAAAAATCTAGATAAAAAACCTTTTACGTTTATGACATTTTTATATGTTTAATTTTGTAACTAACCAACAGTAAACATAACATATACTTTTTTGTACAAAATTTTCCGATTAAATTCTGTTATGTACCTATAACAGGTCGGTACATTTTATACTTATAAAATCAATCATTAAAAGTAATACACGTTGTTGTTATAAGACTAATAATATTGACGACCGGTTGGCGCAGTGGTAAGGCACTTGCCCTTCACGCCGCAGGTCGTGGGTTCGATTCCCACCCAAGACAAACATTTGTGTGCATGAACATGTCTGTTTGTCTTGAGCCTGGATGTAAAGACCACCGGAGGATGGGCAGCAGCGTCCTTTTCTTAGTACGGTGGAACATACTGCGATCGCCAACCCGCCTGCCAAGCGTGACGATTATGGCACTTTTCCCCCAATGATACGATCAGTGGGGGAGGCCTAAGTCCAGCAGTGGACGATCATAGGCTGAGGTGGTGGTGGGCTATAAATAAGAAAACAAAAAGTTATAATAACGTCGGTATTAAGAATCAAAATAGTCAATTAGGTGGCTTTAAAAATCAACGAGGGAGTCGAAAAACAAGACAATTTGGACGTTATTTTTCACAAGGTAGTCGTAGCAATTACATGCTCTAATGAGTGGAGAGTTAAGGCCGATGTTTGTTCGTGCAAATAGAATGTAGAAAATTTTTAACTAGGTTTGCGAGGTATTCTTTTAGGTACTGAAATAGTGATGATATCTAATAGGTCACTGCAAACTACGTGGTTATTTTTTATTTTGAACAAGTAAATTAAGTCTTAAAATTTTCGACGGCTGTACAGAGACATCATATTAAAAAAAGATAAGCGTTGTTTGTAGCTGCATCGATGAGCGATACCCTGTGAAGAAAAAGCTAGAGGTACTCTTTGAATGTTTTCAACGCGTATGAGTACTATAAAACGGGTTCTAAATGAAGCTGGAAATAAAGCGTTGTTGATAATTATTTTGGTTTTTAATTGTTTGAATTCTTTGGTATTGCATCCCATGAATCCAAGCATTTGCGTTGCTTTGGTACTGTGTTATCTATATGAGTCGTAAAACGAAGTTCTTTGTCTAAAATTACACCAAGATTATTATGATATTTATCATATTGACTTTTTGTAGAAGTGTTTCTTTTATTGTATTTGCATACGAAGTATCCAATGGTTTGATTTTTCTGGTAAACTTCTTAGTACTGGTAGTAGTAACATTTGTGCACATTAAATTCCATTTTATTGTCTGGGCACCTCTGTTCAAGGCTGGAAATATCATTTTGGATGAGGGTGATATCATTTTTGCATTGGATATTTTTGTATGTCTTTAGGTTATCCGCGAATAGTAGAAATTTACAGTGATTAATTTTAAATGTGATATCATTAATAAATATTGAAAATAAAATGGGACCAAGGTGGTATCCTTGCGGTACACCCGATATGACGACGGTTAACATTTAACAATGACTTTGGAATTGTAATGCGGGCTTTCTATGCCTATCACAGTCTCTTCGAGTTCGAGTTATATAGGGATTTGACTTAGATTTATAATTTTGGCACTCAACTTTATTTTATAATATATTAGTTCAACTTGAATTTTAATTAAGATCACAAGTAGAACACAAATGTAAAAGTTTAATTTTTTTACATAAAAAACGTTGAATCCGTCGTTACCAAAATATCTTGTCTCAGATTTCCAGGTCGCTGGAAATGTCTAGTCTATATCAGGCTTGTAACAAGGGATGTCGTTCAATTTTCATTATTAAGCTACCAGGTTGAGCGGTTTTCTATGTTCCGCTGCCGGAAATAGCTCGGACTTTTGTACTGATAAAACTTTTGTTCAAAGATTACAACTAATTAATCACACGAGCAATTGATTAGGTTCAATTTGAACTTTGACTTTATTTTTATTGATTAAAAATTAGAGCCTTTATGTACAAATGGTTATGCGGTGAAAAAATTATATTTAAAAAAGTAAGTAGTAAAAATAATGGTTCATTCTTCTCAAAGTTCAGTTTTATTCATTTTTGTCTTGGTTCAAATGTTTTCAAAATATTTTTTGATGTCACTCATGGTGTTTTTCATCATTGTAAATATTTGGCTGTGAATTACGTTTCGATATTCATAAAAGCCAAAAACATTAAATTATAATCAAATTTTTATTGGTAGTGTAGGTTACAATCGTACTAACAATGTAACAGTAATTTAACAGTGGTAGAGTCCGCAACAACAACATCTGTTGCACGAATGGCCCGCTCGACCGGTGAAATAGAAGTTGAAGGCGTGAATTAGAAGTTTTCTACGTTTCGTGTCACGAGTGAGGAGCCGGAGGCCTTATTTTAGTCCTTTTCCCTTTCCCACCCTTTTCTAATAAGGAAAGGGTGGGAAGCGAAAGAGGATTCAATGGGGATGAATAGGTGAAGGAAATCATCTGTCTATTAAAGATAGGGCAACGCATCTGCAACTCGCAATAGCTTTTTCCAGATGTCTATGGGTAGCGGTCACTTAGATGACCGCTTGCTCGTTTGCCACATTTTGTTATAAAAAAATACTAGGTAACGAAACCACATTCAGACTATACAGCTAAAAAACTAAATCGAATCAAACAAATTTTGAAATTAAATTTAATAAAACCCTTAACTGTCTGTTTGTCTGTACTGAAATGTAAACATAGAACAATGTAAACATTCCTATCGTTCGACTGATTCGACCTTGTCCATAATTATCCCAGTTCTAACATGTAACCACAAAACATGAGTATAAAAGGCCAATAGGTCTAAGGGTCATTCTACGCTAAGTGCCTGTGACATTTCATCGCATGCATAATTGGGAACGGAACTGACGTGGCCTCCTCCCCCAGGCCCCCAGGCCCCCAGGCCGGGAGGCAGGCGTCGACGTGTCAAGTCACGAGCTGAATTATATATGAGGACAGGAGGATGGCTCTGCCACTTAGCGCTGGCTGAATAATTTAACCGCCCACAGCTATGGTCTGAGCCGTGGATTTGCTCAGACAAAAGCTTGGTAGACTGGGTTGCTGTCATTGATCATAATTATGTATGTCATTTGACGCTTCAGAACCTTGATAACGACCTTGATGACCTTAAAATTACGAAAAGATAATACGCTGGTTGCAAATATGACACATAACATTTAAACATTTTCTAACGCAACCTTATTCAATAAAAACGTGCAAACATAATTAAAACTTATAACACGATGCGATTTATTAACGAGGGTATTATATATATATATATATATA
>DWLR01003224.1:0-13877 GCA_018246295.1 Papilio alexanor hazarajatica | reverse complement strand
ACATGCTTATTACTAACGTAAATAAGTCTGTTAAAGATTCATTATCACAAACAAATTTTCATATTTATTGTAACACGGTATGAATAGTGTCTTCCATTTGAAAAATGCGAGTGGAAGGCACTTAAAGCGACAAATGGCAACGTTGCAATTGACAGTGTATTAAACAGCTGCATGCGAGCCAGAATATACTAAGTTAAGGTGTAAACATACCCACACACTATCCGAATTTCTCGATCTGGTACAATTACTTGTATCGTATACTAATCGTTGACCAAAACAACTTTAGATGTTGCGTAAAGAAGCTTGTATTGTACAACAAGGAAAACATCATTATGACATCTCTCTGTGATAAAGACGACCTAATTCCAAATTATTTTATTAACCATAGAACAAAAGAAAATAGACTAACTTTGAACTCACCCCTGATATTTGACTTTAATTAATGACAATTGTATTTGTCATTGTTTATCTATTCTGAATACATATATTACGGAGCTTATAACGTAATCCTCACTTTAAAGGTTTATTATTATCCGGTATTGTCGATCTTTATGGAGGACGATAATAATTTCACCCTTACTTTAGTTTCAATTTAATACTCATCACGATGCATAATAAATATTAAAAGAGGAATTTGTTGATAATTCTAGTATGTACGCTACTTTAAAATGCTGGGGGGTGTCACGGCGCCTAGCGGGTTGCCAGCGAGCTACAACTTTTTCTTTGATAGAGTTCGAATAAATCCGCGCCAAGACCGGCAATGCAGACGCCAGCGGACGTGCTCGGCGAATTTAGAATATTGATACCGTTGCGCTTCCAAACTACCGCCGTGCTTTCTTTATTTATTTTCTTACTACCAAATCGTATATATGTCTTATATTATTCCACAGTGGAATGAGACGGAATATAAAATGTATCAACTACTTTTCTTTGATTCCATCCGTACTAAACAAGCTGTAACTTAAAATTTAATTGAACTTTGATGCATAACAACTTATTTGATTTTCGAACGTCTATCTTATCAAAAGATATACTAGTATTATCTACAATGTAGATAATAAATCCTGTACAATTTTATTCATATTGCATCGCACTGGTTGCTGACTGTACCTATGTATCAAGATATAAAATATAATTGGAAAGTTTCCAAATATATAGCTTACAGAACCTAGCGGTACACATTAATCAACTTTATTCCCGTCTGATTCTCATCCCCTAAATACAATATTTATGTATTTTCAGACAGTTTCATACTTTACTCGCGATGTCCTCTCGAGTTTCATTCTGCACATCCACTTTAACAGGATCCGTTACTATCCTTTTAATGTGTATTGTATCAAATTATTTTAGTATCACGGGGCGCGAGGGCGGGGTCAGCGTATGCTGGCGGTAATGTACGCGGAGAGGCGAGTATGAATAATGCATTTTTGTTTTGGATTTTTATGAGCAAAGTTTTGATTATTTTCAGTTCGGCACCGAGTAGGTAGTGATATAATAACCCGAAGGCTCTTCTCGTATCGCCGACAATGTTGCTGCCAAAATTTCCTTTTCTAGAGGTACAATGAATCGGTTTATTCGATCTCTTTGACCCGTTAAAGTAATTTGAGGTTCGTTATTATTGATTTATTGTCCATTAGGCACAATTTACATTATCCTAATTCCAGGTAAATTGCTTTAATATCTGAAGCATGTTGCTTCTGTTTTTCTAAAGAGTGAAAGTAACCAGAGCTTATCGCAAACTGCTTTCAATTTACTTTCACTTAATTTGGCTCAAAAACTTACAAATGTTGGTGCATGTTATAACCTAAGTCGAAGTTATAATATCTTCGTTCAGGTTTTAGTTAGTAGTAACCAACCTAGACTTGTGTTCACTCTAAAAAGCTGCGTATCTTTTGAAGATTCCCTTACATCAAAATACCAATAAAATATCCTGCTTGTTGTATATATATATTTATATACATATATGTATCTACATAATATGTGAACCTAAAAATGTGAAACTTCAGAGGCGCATACGAAATCCCTTTTATACCATAGTTATTCTGTCTTGTTTCTGTGCCTACTGCAATATACCTGTGTAATTTTGTTTAAGATGTATACCTTTTATTGACTTAGTTACCAGTATTGTTATTATTTTAAGCAGTCATTGTGAGTGTTGTATTACCTATTGATGTATTTTAATAATAAAAAAAATATCACTATCACTAATTCACTAATTAAAAGATCTTTAAGTCATTTTTATTCAGGTATTATTAGAATCGTAATAAAAACCGTCTAAATGAACGAGTAACAACCTAAAACAAGCGCTCAGTTTGTAGGTAGATTTCGAATTTTCTCCAACATTTCGTTCGTTAGTAATTGTCTATATAGCAGCACTAAATCACCCGTAATAGTGCTTGCGAATGGGATATAATAAAAAAAGTACAAAAATAACTAAGCCATAAATCCATCTCACTACATTAATCATGTACAAAGTTTTTGTTTATCCTGCCTGTACCTTCGTACACTTTGCTCACGAATCAACGCGTTGCCATAAAATAGGACCGTCATTGGGAGACAAAATTGTCCAACGAATTTATTAGGTCGTTTATAGGCTATTTATTAATAAATGCCATTTATTTAGTAGAAGCGTACTATTAAAGAAATAATTTGCCAGACATAAAACTTTTTGTCTTGTTTTTTTAGTTATGTAGTTTGAATAATAGATTAATTGATTTTTTTTGTAAGCAGAGTATTTTATAAATTAAACATTTTATTTGTTTATACGGTACATATACATATAAAGATATTATGTAGATATGTAAATACTGTCCTATTTCAATAGCATAAATTATTTGGAATATGTATTATGTTATTGTTTTAGAACCAGTATTTATTACGTCTTATTTTAATCAAAGCATACGTATAGCACTCCTTAAAAAAATGAACACTAATTGAATTTACACAGTATTGGAATAAATCAAATATATCCGCATTCCGGGATGAGCGGATCTGTTTATTTATTGGCCTGCGACCGGTAGCCTTGTTGCATGCCCGTACAAATCAGATAACAACCAGTGGACACTCACGCGATTCGCAGCATTCAATGCGACGTACTTTGTTTTGATGCCAATAATCCATATCACTTAACTAAATATACTGATTAACATAAAATGAAAATTAAAAAAAATGTCCTAGTAGTTAAATTACTATAATGTAAATAATTACATAATGAATAAATTAGGGTTAAAATTGTAATATACGTTGTGACAAACCGAATTTCTCGAGTGTGCACCCACCTTAACATCGAGAGATTAAACGATTAAACGAGTAATTAAGTATCGACGCTCATTCTGTCGTGGCGACTCTCAAATTTGCATGTTAAACGAAGTTTAATTTTAGTTTTTGTTTTGCATCCTGTATTGAGACGGTTGAGTTTGCGTGCGTAGCCTCGAGGACATTTCTTAATACAAACATAAACAAATATAAAAAAAACTCTATGTAAATAGTAATAAAGTTTAATTTCATTTATTTTGGATATAAATGGATGCTTGCGAACGTATTGGCTTTTTAATTGTGTTGTTAATGTCAGCGTTAAGGCGTAGAGATCGCTTGCTTCGATTTTGTGCAGTCGATTATACGAATTCGATAGCTTTGTGTTAAGCTGTGACAGGTTAGAAGAAGTTGTTTTTAATTATATGCACTTACCACGGCACTTTTCCTCTAGTTACATGCCATACGGTTCCATTTCAATAATGAATGCCTTTCTAAAATTGAAACTTTTGCAGTAAAACAAATAAAGTATAAGACATTACTAATAGTTTATTTGATATTAATAATTTCTGAGACCGTAGGTACCTAACAAAGGTTAGAATAACACGTAATTTTACTTTTTTAATAATATAGAGTGAAAGTTTGGTATACAAACATTTCTATTTCCAGAGATTTCCTTCGCGTTATTGTTGAGGTACTTTCACAAATGAAATAAATTACGCGTTTAGGTCAGTAAGCTATATTAAGTGACCCCAATTAGCCGAGATGAGATATATGGTAGCTTGATATATATTTGTTTCGAGGGATAGCAGAATCGATTCCTCGTTACCGAGCAGTGGTCAAGCATTAAAATATTAAGGGGGCCTCTAATCTACCATGATTGAATTTGCGTATCCATTGCCCTTGTTTGAACGAACCCTTACAGTGTATTATACCCCTACCACGTGTGCAATTTTCCTTTACAGATATTTGGTAGAACTTTTTCTTTTTTGTGTTCATTACATTTACTACTATAACTTCAAAAAACGTCTATGGATGCAAAAACATAAGAACTGACAAAACTTTAATAAAATGATCATTGAATGAACATACATAACAGGAACAATTACGTTGAAGGTCCTAAATGTGTACATTTTGAAATGGTATCATGTCAGATTAGCATAGAGAAAATGTTGAATTATTGCAAGCATTTAATATGAAATAACAGATCAGAGGAACTCCAGCTAATATTTTGAGATCTATGGAGCGCGTTTTATCTATCTTGGTAATAAATTTTCGAGTAAGCTTTAATTCGTTTGATTAATATGCAACATGCGTTTTCATTGTATTAAATTTGGTACACATATGATGATATATGTGTGCCAAATTTAATACCAAAAAATAACATGAAATAAAACATGATAAAACTCGAAGAAACACGGATTCGTCAAGTCAAAACACGATTGAATATCTCATTATTTCGAGTAACGTTAGTAAGCGCATATTATATGAAATAAATCTGGAAACTGTATACAAAGCGTGTGGGACTCCGATAGGAGCGTCCAAAGCTGCGGCAAAGGAGTGTAGGAAAATTAGCATTTTAATAAATATACACCCTTTGAAACGTACCGCCCATAAATCCGACCGGATCTTTATAATCAAATTTAAATACATTTTTCTTATTTTGCATGTGGAGAGTCGCCAATTTTTCGGTTTTCTACGCTCTTTTGTTTTTTATTACCTTCATTTAAAAATAATAAAAAATTGGTGTAGAAGTTGACTGCTCAAGATATTTTTCATGAAATTTGAGTGTGTAATATCAGATGGTTAGTTAAAGTAGGAGGTCTTGCTTTTAGTAAAGAAGCAATGGGTGTTTGCACGATCAGGACGTGAATTTTTTAAATAAATTCTGGAAATTGCAGAGCAAACATATGTAAAATTCAAGCACATATCGTACTGATAATGTATGACTTCGACTACAACGATCACAATTTTCTTACAACGCAGCAGAACAATGGGATACCGGAACATTCTACACTTTTTCGCAGCCCTGCCTACCCTATATGCACGTAGCTCATTCCCAAAGAGGGATCGTAGACGACTCTGTAGATTATCCCACATTATTAGAGTTTCACTGATAATGGTCGTAAGTATAGGAAGATTCTCTCATTGCCAATCGTTTTCTAGATAGATTTACTCTAAATTGCACTAGGTTGGGTTAGAGTATATAAAAAAAAGAATTTTCTAATGACAATAATATACTGAAATAGATGAAAATGTAAAACTATTTTGAAAAATAATATGTATAGTATGTTATATTCACAAACTTTTCTAAAATATAGTGATAAAACACAACCGTAAATTATATTAATGAAATATGTATGTTCTGTATGTTTTTTTCTTTGCATGAAATTTAAGTAAATTTACTAAACATATCGTCGTGTGCGTGTCGTTTCGATAATGCATTGATATTAACGCGTTATCAGAACTTCACATTTTTAAGGGATATTTTTCTTTTTCAATTACTTTATGCTAATATATAGTTTCAATAGCAATTGTATTTATCTTTACTTGTTTCAATACGATGTGACTGTAGTTTAAAAAGGTCTTGATTATCAGAATATAAAAAAAATTATTATTGTTCATTCATTGATTAAAGGAAAACGAACTAAATTTTTTCGAAATATTTAGTACGACTAAAGAATGTAATGTTGACATTGAATTTTATAATCTGCAGCAATTTATCATTCCTTTTAGCAATAATTTCTGTTGCGCTAGTTAGTGTTTGAATGCGATAGCGTAATTTGTGTCTTGCGGGCAAAAACGGTTAAGATTCGAAATCATGTTTGCTGGTAGTTCCATATATTGGTGTAGTTTTTAATATTTTATACTTCTTAAACGTAATTACAAAAATATTTATCAATTTTTAGAAATGATATATGTGCACAATCGTTGTTTTATTCATCCCACAGGCCCACAGGATCAAGAGTGGATGATCTGAGTTTGTGTGAAAAACCTCTTCTTCATTAAGCTTAAACTTCGACGATAATAATCACTACAAATATGTCGTTAAAAATTACATTAATAGTAAATATATACAAGTATAATTGTGCAAGACATATGTGAGTGGTGGAGCAAGCAAACGGATCGCGGTCATTGTAATCTTGGATAAGGGCTCCTGTATTAAATCAGGCCGAGCGACGCGCCCCGGGCCTTTACTTATCTACTGCGTGCGGGTGACGCCGGCACACTGACAACGATGCACTAGATAAGGCATTTAATTTATTACGAAATTTGACTGTTTGTAATTAGATTCTTAAGTGGATTTGGGGGTTTCATCCCACTGGGCTATTTTTTTAAGATACGCGGCAAATGAGTAGGTCACCTAACGTTATGCTGCTATTGTCTAAAACAAGAAGAAATGTAGTAAATGTAGTCAAAGTAGATTCTACTTTTGCTGCTAGACAATACCCACGACAATCCTCCTATTTATACAGTTCAATAAACAAATAAGTTAATATTTACCCTTACCTGTATTTAATATATTTTTTATTTGTATTTCCTTTATCCAATTTCTTGTTTTCATTCTAGGTGTTAAAGAACTTTATAATGAGAGAAAGAGCGGGTCTTCCCCTTACAAGTAAATAACATTACTTAAATGTAAGTTCACTTGTTAAAGTGCACTTGTTAAAGCTTTGTACCCTAAGTTACCGAAATAAATGATTTTTATTTTTTTGTCGTCTATCGTTGAAGGTAAAAATGCGTTACTGGATTTTAAGGGATGATTATACTTCAACGGTCATACGCGTTCATACGCGGTAAAGTTTTTTTTTTACATTTTAATTTATAAAACAAATGTACAGTATGATAATGACAGTTGATGAGGAATAATATGTAGACGCGTACTACCTGCCACTTTCATGCAATTATCATCAAGAAAATCAAATCACTATTAGAAGGTTCCTAGACTTCTACGTGTTCATTTATTTAAACTGTCACTTAACAAAATTCTAATTCAAAAAATATACCTCGAACTTATGACAACTCTATCTGATTAATATTCCATACCATTGTTGATAAGCATTATTTTCGAGCAGCTATTTACTATTACAATTCACCTTGTAACTAAAAATGATGAAAAACTATTTAATTAATTACTCTGTGCCTTTCCAGCAAATATATGTATGTGTGACCGATAATTGCGGGCCGCCCGCGCGCCCCGACTGAACACCTCTGACCCGTCCTGAAACTTGCAGCCGATCACTATAATTTATTAATCTACATCACTTTCCGTTATTTAGCGCTAGAGTAATTATCACATGGAGAGGATTTAAGAAAATTAGGATGATTTAAGTAAGTATATATTATTCAATAGTGGTAGAGTCCACAACGCAACTTCTGTTGCACGAATGGCCCGCTCGACCGGTGAAATACCACGACCTCACAGAAGACAGCCGTGAAGTAGAAGTATTCTGCGTTTCGTCAGAGTAGTGAGGTACCGGAGGCCTAACTTTAGTCCTCTTCCCCTTGGGAAGTAAAAGAAGATTTGACGGGGGCGGGGATGGTTAGGAAAAGAAATAATCCATTTTTCTTTCTACCCCCCCCCCCTGTGTTTCATCTGTAACTCATATACTAATTAGTAACTGTAACTGTAACCCATAACCGTAACCCAATAGATGAACCATAGACATCTACAACAAAATGCTTGTTGTAAATGTCTATGGGTAGCGATCATTTAGATTACCACTTGCTCGTTTGCCACCTTCTTTTATATAAAAAAAAATATTAAAAATAGTAGCCCATAGTATTTGTACTATGAAAATGGTGCACTGTGATTGTACTTGAAATGCACAAACGTGACGCTATGAAAACAATTATTTTGTATATTTTTGTACATTTTTGTGTTACGTTGTATCTTCTTTAGCAAGCAAGAATTCACATTGATTGTCTTTAATGTATTTAAAGTGATGATGACTGTTTGAATTTAAAATATGTATTTGAGTGAATAAATGATCCGCAACAAACTTAGACATAACTGTGAACGCATTATTGTAACTATATTAGGTACACTGTCCAGTTAATAATGGCTAAACAGCTCTAAAGTTGTCTACATCTATTTTAATGGTAACCGTGGAGCGGGGCTAAAATCTATTATCAGCTCTAACTAAATAATATCACTATTTGTATGTATCCACTACTATTGAAGACTAGGTAAGGGCCCAAAATTAAATATTATACCAATAAAAGGGATAGTAATGGCTTCCCCCGTATCCGACCGCACCGATAATTCCCCCGCTCTCTGTCCAATAAATATACCTTCGACATTTTCAAGTTAGACGGAGTCCGTATATTTCATAATAACCTGAGGCGAGACAGGAACCAGGCGTCCGCCCTTCAGCGATACGGCAATAAAGGGAATCTCTTTAAACGTGCGAGGCATCCATGTCCCTCCAACTTATAAATATCAATTTATCTACATCATATAATACTTGCGCGTATTTTAAGCTTTGCGTTAAGATATTTTTACATTATAAATCAGTCGGTATTAGATCGTGAGTTGAGGTGTTGAGTAAAAAAAAATAATTAAGCAGTTATTGCTTTGCATAATATTGAAGAAGAAACACAATATTGCTATTTTATTAAATAATTTAGTCTTAATAATTTACTCAGGGATTATGTATTTAGGGATCCAAACGACAAAGATGTCGAAATCGCCAAAAGGGTAACACTAATACGCAACGGGATTTGGTCGTATGTAGTCGCAGTCAAGGCAGGCATTGGCTAATTAAAAAATGTTCTCAAAACCGAGGTGTTTCAATAACGAATGACAGGTGCTATAACTTTTCTGTCGTTGTACTCACGTTACCGATCCTTAAATGAATATTAAGTAAATATTACAAAAAAAGCTTTCAATGACTCTCTTCTTTCAAATGGTGGTAAGTTCATAACGCAAAATCTAAATTCCGGACATTTTGCAAGAATTGCGAAGCGCAAATCCGAGCTGACATTAACGTTCATTAAATACCTACGTTCACGACTTAAATTTAGAGGCAACAAACAAAAATAGAGCGATGTATTAAGAGGATTTACGAGACAAATATATGTAAAGTTTGCCAGATATATTATATTTGGGGTTGATCCCGAGACGGAAGGGGGGTATACGTGAAAACATTCGACTACGTGCCTTAGCATAATGCCTTCCAAAGGGCGCTAAGGATGCTAAGCTTCCGTAATTCGTCTTCCAGGAATCCCTAATTTGAAATGTGGATGAGTTTCGGGATGCGGGAGTTGAACAAAGGCGCTCAAAGCTGTCGGCCACTTTCGTAATTGAGGACGATATTTTTTTCATGAAACAAAAAAAGAAATTAAATATAAAAAAAAATAACCGAGTAAATTGATTAAATTTGTATTATTATAGTCGTATACATTAAAAAAAATTGAAATCCTCGTCATATTAATTAATTTTAAAGCGGATAATTGAAACAGTTTTACAGTTAATATACATATTTTATATATAATGCAAGTATATACCACTATATAGCACTACTACATTTTCCACAAGTTTATCTTCCTGACATGTATTGTTATAATCTTATTTTTAAATGCAACAAATAATCAGCAATGAAAGCGCCCAAAAGCGTTAAAATAGCTGGACGACGGGTAAGTTTTTCTTCATTAAAAACCGGGCAGCGTTCGTGGATTTAAAATTTTCTCTTCAAAGTTGTTAGGAGATTAGCGACAAAGCGGCGGTCGTATCTTAAATGTGAATCTGTTGTAAACAAATTCGCGCGCGCTCTGCCTCGATTTATGTGTTTATTTATCATTAACAAATTATTAAAGACCACGAGGATTTTAGCGTTTTTTGCCTGCTACCTTTTTCAGCGTTTAATTTAGCGCAACGCTTACCGCTAAATAGCGTTACGCACTAGATGCTTATCGCGTTTGTAAAAGCGTGATCGCGTACCGCTTTTTGTTATACGTCGACGCTTTAGTTTAAATTTATTTTTTGTGTGTCCAACTAATTCCAAGCTGCCTAAGTAAAGTAAATGTAACTATATATAATTATGAAACATAAATAAATTAAAGTAATGTTATGTAAAATTAAAATTGGTGCATTAATTTATGCAGTGTACGATATAATGATATATTTTAAGTTAGCTGTTAGTTTTCCAAGGTGTGTAAAAAATTTATAATACCACGTACAATAGTACAAGTAGTTTCGAAATTATGGAGAAAACGTGGAATTTAGAGACTGTGTTGTCATGCAAAGCTTTAGCATTTCCTGTCATCAGATACATAATTTACGCGTTTTTGAACATAGAAAAAAATTGACGTCAAAATTTAAATTCTCAACCTGCAGTTGACAAGTATGTCGCCCAGAGACAAAAGATTCATATTTATGAATAAAATTATTACTTATAGTTACAAACACATACTCGTACATTTACAATAATCCACGCTATAAGCAACAAAAATATAAGACGAGCCTAACCATTTGTTCTCCCTCGAGGGAAACGCTAAAGTATACGCGAAGGAACAAATAGGCGCCGTTAAGGTTGAACAATACGGCGTCCCATCTGCTCTCACTTCCCAGATTCAATTAAATTTTTACTGAAGATTATCACGCAGACATAAAGCAAGAGAAGTGGCAGTTGATTATTACATGTTGCAATTTACATTCCTTTACACTGGAATAATCTTTATAATATAATACAATCCTTACCATCAATAATAAATATATTCTTTTCACATTTCTATTTTCTACTTTCTTATTATGCCATTTTACTATCTCAATCTGTATTTCGATATATATAGTTTTCGTAATTTGGATTTAACATATAAAATATTTTTTAATATTCGTTTAAAAAAAGATATAACCAAAATTATAACGAGCAAAGGCAATAAGTCGCTTTTGCGATACGTAATTTACACCCACTGTTTACCCGTAGAGCGGCCCGTAAATGAAAAATAAACATGCGTGGAGAGGTTTATGTGAGTCGCGATGTCACACGTATTATCATTGTTTGTGAGTTCGCTGCCGTGTTCCTTCAATTTAGTAGTTAAACACTCTACGTGTTGGCTGCTCATTATGATCCTCGGAGCTTTGCTACGACTTGCTGTAGCTTTAAAATTAAAACAGGTATGATAATAAATTTTACACTATATTAATTTAGTTCAATTAGTCCTTAATTTTTACGAATTTACATAAAATTTATCAGTGGCTACATTTATCTAAAACATCTTAGGAATATCTAGAATAGATTTGAAATATTTCCCTTCTTCATCTGTTTTGTCGAGAAATACTAGCGTTTTATTTACGAATAATCTCATCGTCATCATGCTTCCTAACATCATTTGCATCGAGACTGTGGATCCTATACGATCTTAAGTTAATGGAAGTTCGTGATGTATACGGATAAATCTGCCTTGGGATATATCCAGATTGAAGCAGCTGCAAACAATTCATAGAGCCACAGACTCGATAGCTGACATCAACTTGCTCTCTCTAAGATGCATCTAATTATTGACACTTATTTCCTATATTCGATGATAATTTAAATTATCAATGGTCATGCGTCCTAATATTTGTTTCTTTTTCTAGTACTATTAAGGTTTACATACATATATTTTTGACCAAGAAAAGGCCCTTCGTAAACTAAACCATAAATCTATAAGCCATACTTTTTCTTGTTTACTGTTGTTACGGTAATAAATATTCTTATAGATTGCTTTGATTCGGGAAGCGTATGAACGTGCAAACTATCGATTCTTATTTGTGTCAAATTGTATTTTGTTTGTTGTCGAAAAATGTCGCAAAAAACTCGATTGAACGGATTTAAATGTTACCATATATTAAATATCCAGTGACGCTCACTAACTACCCATCAAACTAAGTAAATATAACTCAGGCATTTTTTTCTAATAAATCCCATTGATGTAGGCTCCAGTCAGTTCTTTTACTTTTTAACTAATTTTTAACCGACTTAAAAAACTTCTCATTTCGGTTGTATTTTTTTTATGATGAGTCCCGTTTAAATTTGAATATCATTGAACCTTGAATTTCGAAGATATACCGAAAATTTATATATTGGTAGATTTAAGGCAAGCCCTGTTTGAATTTAATGTACGGATTTTATGAATTGGAGATCAGACGTAGCGAGGTTATAAATGATATAAATAAACTAAGCGTTGCTCGCTTTTCCTTCGTCGTTTTTTATTTTCCTATCTGATTTTTTTTGTAATTTGAATCCGCGTATATTAATTTCTATTATAGATAACATGTATCGAAATGTTTTTATTATTAACATTACTTTAGCTACCGATTTTATAAGTGAAGCTTTTTTACATTTCCTTTCCTTAAAAAAGGAAACAACTACATCAATTTTAAGTTGGTTTTGTTTTTTTTTATCGTTAAAAGGGTGTCTTTCTAATTGTTATTTTGTATAGTGGATTTCGCATTAGATCACGCAACTTATTTTTTTTTCAATGAACAACTGTCTGTACGGTTATTTCTTTATAAACGAAGTCAAAACAAATTACCATAGAAAAGAGATTCAAAAACTTTCCCCACTCTCATAGCCATTATAAGTTTTCAAAGAAAACACTTTCAGTGCACACGTCGCTCGCAGTTTTTTCTCGGCGCACTTTCCTAAGTGCGATAAATCTTTCACGTAAATAATTGAAACGATATTTTATGCCAAAACATTCCGCGGGTGAGGGGTGGGGGGATGTCGCGGGTAGGCACCTGCCGCCCTCTCCTAACTTGTACCACTTCCCACTTTAATTTGGTTGCGTAATGTATTTTCAATTACATCCAAAGCACCGTCGTGATTTGTGGTCGCTTTAAAAGAGATTGGAGTATAATAAATTCTTTCTTTACCTAATTTAAAGTTATCACTATGGCTTAATATATTAAAGTATTACTATGGCTGAGGTGTAACGGAAGATATCGATTTCTTGGTTACTTCTAGAATCGTCGAAAATTAATCGCGATTATTTACCAATCGCACACATAAAATCATACAACAACGGTATGAAAAGACGGTAAAGATATAACTAATATTTATAGAGTTCAATTACACATTGTAAGAAAATTTCACTGTCAGGTAATAAACATACGAGACGAAATAAATATCACCATATTTCCTAATGACGATGGAATTAAACGTTTGATTCAATAATTTATTTTTATTTGCCTTAATCATTATTCCCAAAAAACTAATCCGCCATTGAAAGAATGTATGTTGATAAGTGAAACATTGCTCCCATATCAAGCGCGCGAGCTCGCGTACAGTTTAAAATGCAAAGTCCGAGGAGATCTGACAAAATGACCTTTTAAACCACAATGCATCGCCTGTTCATAAATAAACACTCACTTTTCCACTTGGAGCGTGGAAGTTTATCATTTTGCCCAACATTTTTTCCTCTTCCCCCTCTTTTTGTACATCTTGGATCACACTTTCGTACGCCATTTATTTCTCGATTCGACGTTTCATAACACTCTGCGGCACTTGATGAGGGTCTTGTTATGTGATATCTGATAATAAAACATTCGAGTTGTTGCTTCATTTGATTCGCATGTTTTAGTAGGTATTACATATTTCATTTTCGCTTTAAAACTACGCAGAAAGTTATGTTTTTATATA
>DWLR01003223.1:0-13877 GCA_018246295.1 Papilio alexanor hazarajatica | reverse complement strand
AAGACACATATGTACATAACATACTATGAGCCTGTCTTAATATTGACTTACTAATACTGTTGAGTAATGTGCTGTCAGATACGTTGCTCCGCAGAAAGCGACAGGCGCTTTAACAGTTACCACCCTAGAGTTCACCAAAGGTGGTATACCAATTACGTTACATAATATTACTTATCTTTATTAAAAGTATAGAGGTTTCCGTTGTTCACCCAACACGCAAAACTATTCAAATTTTGGTGATTTTCCAAATATATTTTGTTAGACTGAACCTTATAATAGACGTAGGCTGGAATTGGTCGCAAAAATAAACTTCAAGGTCTTTAAAAAGACGAAGATCTTGTTATCTTATTTTTTGTAAAAGTTTGTACATACATTTACATAATATTTTAATTAATTCCCAAGGAGGGTCGACGTCAGGTAGGCGGCTGGCCGTAAAACTATAGCCACAACCAGCAACAGTATGGACTACAGTAGAGACCAGGATATATGGAAGAGTGTGTCATACTGTGCTGACCCTACGCAAGTGGGAAAAGGGCAGGGAGATGATGATTTTAATTAATTCTCTGACGCTTGGCGCCTTTTTCCTTAAGTCGGTTGTGAATTTAATAAAAGAAGAGAACCTCCATTCTCAATCCGCTTCTATTTTTTTGTGATTGTCTATTTGTCATTTAATTTTAAATGTCATGGAACATTAGGTTCCGAAGTTATACTAAAATTTACATAAGTGTAGATTTAAAACAAGCCGTGTTTGGATTTAATGGATTTGTAATGAGACGTAAATGACTAATATATATTTTTATTTTTTCAACTTAATTACAATTTTTAATGTATGCAGTTAGGTAACGTGGTGTCATCAAACATTGACTTTATCTTAACACTGCACAGTTCAACTTTTAAATATATGTACTAATAGTACATATATTATTATTATAAGTAGCAACATATAATAAGTAGCAACTAATTACCAACTGCTAAAGGAATATAAAGAAGTTCTGTTTTTATTTATTTTTTTAAATTATTTAAAGTTGTTTTAGTTATTGTTAAAAACGTTAAAAGATTATCTCGTTAATACATATTTTAAAAGCGTATTTACAATACTTACACGAGCAATTTTGCAGCAAAGACGACCGCCTTCGCGGCGGAGATGAGACCCTCAGACCACTGCGGGTTGCGGCGGTACATCCTCTGGCGCGTGCTGGGGTCGCCGAGCTCGTGCTGCAGCCGCCGCGCGTCCTGCACCAGCACCTTCACCGCGCCCATCAGCGTCGTACACGCGTCCAAGATCTTCTCGTTCACTTCCAATTTGACTCCTGAGTCGGCCGCTCGGCTGGCCGCGAGCATTTCCTTTAGTTAAATTAATATATAGTAAGGTAAGACTGCATTCAAATATTATAATTCGTCTTTTTTATTGTAATGTTTATTAAAAATCTGTGTCGGTTTTTTTATGGAAGTAATTTATTGATGCAAACAAGCAAATGTTGACAATCCAGATACAAGAAACAGAAAGACTTGGAAAATCTTGCAAACTATATATAAGAAAACAGAATGGATCGGAAAGCAAGCCTCATGTGTAATCTATTTAAGGCATATATTCAGTAGCATCCCGATATTTTAAGACATATCCATTTTTTGTGACGCGATAATATTCTTAAGATTTCAACAGTATAGTTGCGCTGTCTCACCTCTATCTGCGCGGCGGCCTGTTCAATCGCGCTATCCATGGTGGCCAGCTCATCGTCCACGCTGCCGGCGACAGGCGGGCTCTCCGCGGAGGCCGCGGTGGCTGCGGCCCGCCGCACGCTGCTCAGCGCCGCCGCACATTCTTCAGCCTCCAACTCACCCCCTTTCAACGACTCCAAGCAAGTTTTCGTCGCGATCAGCATTGAACGGCACTCGTTGCTCAGTTCTGAGAATTATTTTAGTACAAGTTTTTTTATATGTTATTTGTAAGTGAATTTAATTTGTAATGCTTTTTGTTGCAAATAAATGTTTTCATTTTCATTTCAGTCGAGAAAGCACTTGAAATGAAAACTTCGGAAATGTTTTTTTTTTTAAGAATATAAAGAAAGCAAAATTTCATGTTTCTGTTTTAAAACCAGTTAATTTAGTAGAACCACTAGTATAAATAAAAGTAAGCATGTGGCCCGTGAGAAGCAAAGACTGTGGATTTTAATGTTTACCACTACTATATATTTTTAAGCAGCTTAAGCTAAAATAAATATTTAGTTACTGACTGTCGGAGAGTTCCATATCGGTGGACACATTGCACACTTCCAAGATGTACGCCGACAACTGCGCCGTGCTGTGCGCGGCGTACACTGCTGATTTAGCCACTGTTTCTTCATTTCCGTTAATCTGAAATAGAAAGCATAAATATTATTCAAGTTGGAAGCGCAATTGCGCACACTTATTTTAATTTTATAAATATCTATTTTACATATCGAGTATTTCCCAATCAATACGGCTTAGGTCTTTTAAGAAAAGAACGCATTCCTTCTCAGCAATACATGTGCAGTTCCTCTGGTGTTGCGGAAGTTCATGGGCTGCGGTGATCGTTTATTTGGACGACTCGTTGCTCGTTTGTCCCATCCCTTCTTCTATATGAAAAAAATGTTCCTAAATATATTTTCTCATGATGCTATACTGTATGCAAAAATAGATTAAATGAATGACTAAATAAGAATAACAAAATAGGATTTGCTGACCTCTTTCCGAGTAACGAGTTCGTTGAACGCGTTCGTCGCGAGTTCTGCCGCGAGTCGGTAGGTGTCGCGCGCGCTGCCCTGCTCGTACGACTCCAACGCACCGCTCGTCACCGCCAGCGCCGCCTCGCCCGCACACGACACCAATCTTGATGTCTCTATGTGTATAGTAACAAAACAATAACTTCAAACTCGAGTAATCCCGAAGCAGTCTGATCACCGAAACTATTAAAAAAAATTATCTTTCTTTGGTGCATCGCTCGTGACAAATATTTGCGTGTCTAAAGTAATAGTTTCAGATTCGTTCGAATTACTTATCTGTATGCTATAACTATATTGATATTATTTTAATTGACTTAATTTATAAACGGCTACCGACCGGATTTGGATTACATATTCAAGAACTCTTTGCTAACTTCCAATTCTAATAAGTCATAAGTCTTCCGTCGAAATCATTATGTAAAAATAATTTTAAAAAAAACGAACGTCGCTTTATTTCGAACTGCGCCTCCTCCAGCTGAGCTTTCAACGATGCCACATCCGCTTCTAAGACGGTGTTGTGTTGCAGCAAATCCTGCAATTCACACTCCGCGTTCAGCCTCTCGGTCTCAGTGTGCTCTAACCTCGCACATATCATCTACATTGTTAGTATACACATATAAAAGAAAAAAATATACTTAACGTAAGAGCATTCATGCGTTCAACAATCCAGAATAGAAGATCGACAGCAGATGAAACCCAGCGCATGCAGCGTATCGAAGATGCAGAATCAAGCCGTAGACGCAGAGAGAATAGAAATAATACATGCCATTAGAATATAGCAACATGCCAACATATATAAACAGTATTTTCTACAGAAAGCTCCAGTACGAAATAATTTTAAAAATAGATATTCAAATAACCAATTGTAAGCTTTCATAATTAAAATATAATATTATAAGACTGAAAGAACATCTGTTTGAAATACAGAAATAAAACGTATTTAAGTGTATAGTAGAAAAATCAACTTTAAAATTAATTAAAGCAATTCTTATTTTTTATACGTTTACATAATTACATTTGTACTAAATATGTCAAACAACTTCCCAGAAACTAACATTTTCGTATTAGAAACCATCACCACCATTGTTAACAAATTCAAAACATATATATAGTTATCCACCACCAATGTTAGTCTGACCTGATTATCTTTCATTTTTTCTGATAAAACAAAGTCCATTTCATCTTTTACTTTAATTTTTAATTGTTGTAACTCATCTAACTGCCTTATCAAATCATCTTTCTCCTTCCTCATGAGGTCTAAAGTAATATCCTTGTCACAAACTACTTTACGATGATAGATCACTTGTTCTTCACTTTCTTTTAGTTTTGCTGTCTTATCGTCTATTATATAGTTTAAATCATCTATTTTACCATTCAAGTTATTCTCCAGTTCAGATTTTTCATTTTTTATGATACCGATATCATTGTTTAATTTATGTATTATTTCCTTCATTTCTCGCACATTGTTTTCTAAAACCTATATCGAATACAAAAACACATTACAAAACAAGTATTGTTCGCTACACAAATTGGCAATAGTTTTGAAAATATACTTACTTCCTTTTCGATAGACAGTTCATTAATAATTTTGTTACTTTCTGTTTCAGCTTCGATCTTTTCGAAAGATATATTGGATAATTCTTTTTGAAGCATTTGCAATTCATCATTTTTAATAGATAATTCTGACTCATGTGTGTTTTTCATATTTTCGAGGTCTTCCTTTAAAATTATCAACTCATTATTCCCTATTTCTAACTCCGCATTTGTCTCTTTCAATTCTTCCGAGAGACTTAATAGTTCATCTGATAATTTAGTCACTTTGGTATTGAGTGAAAGTATTTGCTTATCTTTGTCGGCTAATATTTCCTTAAAATTATTAAAAACTTCATCTTTAGAACTAACTGTGTGTTGTAAACTTTCTTTTAAAGTATTTAGTTCCAATTTGCTCTGAATTCGATAGGTTTCAAATTCTTTCCTTTCCTTTTCTGTAGCAAATAATTCGTCGTCGAGTTTTCTATTTAACTCTGAAATATTTTCATCTTTACCAACTAAAATCGTTTCTAATTCCGATATTTTATTTGATAGTTTTTCAGTTTCAACCATCTGTATTTGATAGGATTCATCTTTTTCTCGAAGCAATTTTTCAATTTGTTCGATTTCAATATTCTTTTTAGTCTCAACATCTTTTAATCTATTTTCAAGACTGGAAACATTAATTTCTTTCTCTACCAAAGCATTTTCAATTTCGATTTTCATTTCTGTAATTTCCTTTAATTTATTTTTGAGGTCATTTACGTCTAACTCGAGTACTTCTGCGCGCATTTCAGCGGCATTTTTACTTTCTACAAGTTCGTCTATTTTTCGCTGGAGACGAATCATTTCCGAGCTCTGTTTAAGATACATTTCATCATAATCCATTTTTGCATTTTGAAGTTCATTATTAATATTCTGAAGTAATAAGGAAACAATTTTTAACTTTCACAGAACTAGTTATTTTATTGTTTATTGCGACCTATCTCTAGTACCTATACTGTTTATGAAGTCATCGCCTAGGCAAGTATTATAGTATGATCAGAGGTTTAGGACTTTACATCAATAGTGAATAAAGTGTACGGACAGTAAATAACAAATCCTACGAATTGGATCAAAAACCCAAAAATTTACTAATACCTATGATTTTGTTGGTGCATAAGATTTTTTTTGTTTTGCAGAGCATATTTTGCTTATTATCGCGAATTTTTTTATCATTGAATATAAAGCAAGTTAGCTAATAATACATATTAATAAATCATATGCATTTTTAATTACTTAACATGCAATGTTAGTTTGTTACTGCTAAATAAACTCATGCAACTACCAAGAAATATATTATTAAATAAATTGCTGACCTCTTTTTCCTGTTGGTACTGTTGCTTTAAATCGGCAACCTCTTTTAGGGCTGCTTCTTTTTCTTCTGATAATCTTTTAACATCTGCTCCGCTTTCCGATTTCACTGCTTTAAGTTCTTCCTTATACCTATTTAGTTCTGCCTCCTTTTCTTCTTTCTCCTTTTGGACTTTTTCGAGATTTTCAGTTACTTCTTTTAATTCGTTCGTAACTAATATAACTTTCTCTTTTTGCTCGGTCATGGCTGTTTTATGTTCGATTTCTAAAGTTTCCATTGCTGCTTTTAAACTGTCTAACTCCACTTCTTTTTGTCTAGAATTTTCTAAGTCAGACCGAAGATTGGAAATTTCATTTTTATATGCTTCTATTTCTTCGCTTGACGAGGCACTTTGTTGCAGCAGTTCCACATCTCTGGACAAATTCAATATAAATGAAAATGTATCTTTTATTTACAACAAAATCATTTAGTAAACAGATAGATGGACATACAAATAAAATGTACATTTTACTCATATGTACAAGAAATATGTTTATAAAAATTGCTGTTTTAGAAAAATAATAATGACTCACTTCATTCTGTCATTAAGTTGTTGCTGCAGCATCATTTTGGAGCTTTCGTGTTGCGCCGCGGCCGCCCGCAGGCTGGACGCCAATTTGTCCACTTCTGCTTTCTGAAGACATTACATATACTATTATAAAAATCGATTATTGTAAACAAAATTTCGATGCCTGACCAATTTTGTAAACGTATTTTTAAAGTGGAATAGTTACCTTCGTCGTTTTATTATTAGAACCACAGACAAAACTTAGTTATATCGAATATCAGTCAATTTGCAACAGTAAATCTATGAGATTACCGTTGCAAATCGAGTGATACCCTATGGGAACTTATGGGTCTGGAAGTGTGACAAATCAACCGAGGTTAGGTCGTCAATGCTCTTCAACAGAAGCACCACTTAGAATACAATTCGAATGTTCACATGTGATTTAATATCGAGAGTAAATCACTTGCTTGTTATTAAAAAAAATATAAGTAACTGACCGGTTGGCGCAGTGGCAAGACACCTGCCTTCCGTGCCGCAGGTTCGATTCCCACCCAAGGCAAACATTTGTGTGCATGAACATGTCTGTTTGTCTTGAGTCTGGATATAAAGACCACCGCAGGACGGGCAGCAGCGTCCTTTACTGAGTACGGTGGAACATACTGCGATCACCAACCCGCCTGCCAAGCGTGGCGATTATGCCAGCCTATGTCTAGCAATGGTCGATCATAGGCTGAGGTGGAGAAGGTGGTGGAAGTAACTGTAAATACACACCTGTCTGATCAGTGTTATGTGTTCTTCTCTTAATTGTGTGTAGGCGCCTTTTAATTTTTGGAATTTTTCATCTACAACTTTTGCCTTATCTTCAGTTTGCACTAATTTCTCTGTAATAACATAATTACTTTTAACATTTTCAACATTACTTTGAAAATATTATTAAAAAAATAACCATAAAGGACTTCAAAGTCACCGACGTTTGATTTCCGGCGCCTCGGCGGATAACACTTCGGCTCTTTGTTTCTCCTCTTCCAATTCAGACTGCAACAATAATTAAATTTTACTAACAAGCAATCGTTAGTACAAAAATCCAATAAGCCCAAGTGATTCCTACTCCTACGACACTCCGGTGATAGAAAATTGTTTTTTTTTTCATATATATATTTACTGTAAATAATATTATAAGGTGCATGTAACATCCAATTGGAACTGTTCTGTAATGGTGTTATACTGTGGATGAATAAGTAAATAAATAAATAAAAGAATACGAATAAAATCCATCAAGCCGTTCAGCTCCAGGCCACAATATACTTGACATACAAACATACATAAATACCCTCGAAAACACATTATCCTTCTTCTGGGTCATCATCATTTTCATCAGCCTATATCACTCCACTGTCATGAATCTTTCATAAATAAATCATCAAAAATGTTTAAAACAAAAGTAATAAGTATTTTTGTTGTAACTAGTGTTTTAAATGTTATACTCTTTATAGTTACGCATAGCGCCATCTTTTGACGTAAATATGAGATTCTGTACTGACGTGTAATAGCATTATCTGTCATGGCCTCCTTCTTCGCTTTATTCTGTCTAAAACGTGCAACATGTAAAAATCTTGTCTAATGCAATAAAGAAAGGTGATACGACAAAATTCGTTTTGTCCTATTCCTATTGAAGAGTCCTTCATTCCAATAATTTTATATCAGAAAATAAATAAAATGAATATTACTATATAACATTATTTAATAAATAAAATTGACTGACCGGGTTTCGTAGTGGTAAGATCTCAGACAAAAAGAGAAAGAGACTCAGGACAAAAATTTGTGTGCATGAACATGTCTGTTTGTCTTGTGTCTGGGTGTAATTATCTATATATGTATGTATTTACAAAAGTGTTAATATATGTAGTATATCAGTTATCTGGTGTCCTTATCGTTCAGATGGCGATGTGTGAATAATGTCCTAGAGTATAATTATATTATTATAATGTTATATTAATGTAAAATGATGGATCGCGTGTCGCTTTTAACCGACTTAGCTTCAGCCTTAAACATTAATACGTATGTAATGTATCAATGTGTATGTACCTTCGCGACTTGCAGCTGAGACTCGAGGCGCGAGCAGTGGTCTCGCATGGAGCCCAGCATTGTGTTACGCTCCTGCACTAACTGCGATACCTCAGTCCTATAATAAAAAAAAATGTATGCGAATAAACGTTTTAAAACATCACACGAAACCGTCGGAAAGTGGCTATAAGGCGGAACACATTGTGACAAGCGGATTCAGAAGCGATTTATTACGGGTGACGTGATGCCACAATTGAAATACCTCATCCGCTTGAGCTCATGCTGCAGATGGTCGATGAGTCGATCTCGTTCCACTATGGGGTCCGGTTGCGGCGACGGCGTGGTGCGCGTATCGAACGCCTCCGCGTGATCCACGTGCGAAACCTATAATACATAATCTTTTCAAGTTTTTTTTTTAAATAAAAATAAGAGCGAATTCTTGCCTTTTTAGTGATAAAAAATAGAAAAAAGCTAATGATAGCTTCACTATCGACTGCCATGGTAATATTAACAATAATAATTTTAATGTTATCTATTATCGAAATTAATATAAGCGAAGTCAAATTACAAAAAAAAAAAAAATAGCGGCAACGGCAAATCGCGGGCAACAGGGAGTTTTATTTGTAATCATGCTACGTCTCATTACAAATTCGTTAAATCAAAACATACCTTGTTTTAAGTTCACCAATTTGTCGAAAATTATTATTTCGACATATTGGTAAGATAACTTCGGAATCCAATGATATTCAAGATTAAATTAGACCCACTTGCAAATGTTCCCTTTCCAACAAAATAAACAAATTTGAAATAGGTCTGCGGTAACCAAATATAAAAAAACATACAACAAAATTCGGAAGCTCCTGTCCTTTTAAGTCAATTGAGCAGTTAAACTTGTCCTCTTAAAAACATATTTGATATCTTAACAGTAAAAAAAAAACAAAGGCATGCTTTAGTAATAGAAGAAGAAAGAATAAATAAAGATTAATTATTAAACAATTAATTACCTGACTGACTGTGTCAGATGTATCTATTAGAGAGCCAACCGAGTCGACTTCATCTGGTGGTGGGTCCGGAATCGACACCACGGGGGTCACGTAAGTACCAAAATCACTCTGTAGCAAAAAAATAATTATATCAATCTCAAGGATGAAAACATTAACTAAATACTAGATGAAGTCAAAAAACTACATACGATATAAACCACTGCTCATGGAGACTCATCGTCTCCCTGCCCTTTTCCCACTTGCGTAGGGCCGGCACAGTATGTACTACTCTTTCATATAATCTGGACTCTACTGTAGTCCATTCTGTTGCTGGTTGTAGCTATAGTTTTACGGCCGGCCGCCTGCCTGACGCCAATCCTCCTCGGGAATGGAGACAGTTAGAAAATAAATGGATTTGTTGGGTTGGGTTGATTGTACTGACCTGTAATAGGAAGTTTGGTGGATTCGATGGCAAGATTGGTAGCGTGAGCAGATTCCTGTAGTACTGCAGACTGCTCGCATGCTTGTAGAAAGAACTTAGCTTTTTGAATTGCTGACGGAATCTATGAAAAAAGTATTAAGTCGAATCAAGTTTTAGTTTGTAATGAATAAGAAATAAATTAGAAAAAAAAAAACATTTAACCAGATAACACGGTTGTCCAATTTCGAAACCTAGTATCTGACATTTATTAAAAAAATCACCACATACTGCAATGGTAGCAAAAACTCCCACAAATTAATTAAAACGAAGTTATACAAAGTTGAAAATCTACAGCATAAGTTTTCAAAGTGGAAAAATGACAAGATTAAAACACGGTATTTAATATCAACCATTTTATAAACCTAGTAAGTGTTGTAATCGCCAGGTTATAAAATGATTTATGTAGACACAAGGTCGATGAAATGGTTGAAATAAACGTCAAAACTTCCGCGAAACTTAAGTTAGTGAAAAGACGTCGTTGCATGAATTGCACTTTTTAGTTGAGAAAAATAAGTAAAAAATTAATAAGAAGACGTTTTTCGGCTCTCCTGTAAAATTTAGTTTAAAGTAGATACTGGGTTTTGATGTTTGACAGCCTATCAGATTGTTATTTGTATGGACTAAAATCATTAAGAACAAATTGCATACGAATAAAATAATGGAGCACAAATACAAAATTACTAGCAATTGTGTCGGAGTGTCATTTGATTTGTACACTTCCCCGGAGTGTACAAATAATTTCGTCTGGCCTTATTGATTGTTAAATTAACTACAAATACTAATAAAATTCAATTGTGGGTACGAGTGAGTGTGTGGTTGCGAACGTGTCCCTTCAATTCATGCAACAGCCGATACCCCTGCCGACTACTCCAGAATGCTTATCTTTCTCGGAGAAGGCGCACGTGTGCGAGATTGCGGGCTCGCGTGGCTACGTACTGGGTGCGTGCCTACCTCTCCCGGTGTCCGACGAGCGTGTCGGCGGGCAGTGAAGCGTGCAGACGAAACAGCAGGCGCACGTTGCAGTCGTAGATGTGCGAGGAGTCCTGCGCGCACGGGATCAGCGCCGCCAGCCGGCACTGCCCGCTCGCTGTCATGGAGTTGGCGCGCGCGTTGCCCAGACTCTCGAACACTACAAAAACAATGTATAAAATTATAGTACATCTAATGTTGGAGATAAAATAAAGTAATATTACAAAATATTCGTACAAAAAGAATATCTACCAACCTGCCGCTTGAAGATTTAAAATATCGTCCATGTAGTCAAATAACTCCACACATAGTTGGAAGCTGAAAGAGTTAAAAAAATAACATTAAAACCTACTTTCTCATATTTTTTACCATTCCTAGAAGATGTAAAAGTTATTAATGATTTCCTTTTTTTTTTACGAAAAATGAGACGCAGATGTAGTGATGCCGTTACTTCTCTTTCTTATTTTGGAAGGTTCGTACATGTTTTTTTTTGTTATATATATTTCTTTCTATATATAAATATTTATTGCCACCCTGCCTGCACTTAATTTCGCACCACACCCGAGGTTGACTGAGAGAATGCCTTTTGGCATTAAGTCCGCCCTTTGTGAAAACAACAAAGTGTAAATAAATAAAAAATGTTACACTTCTTCGGTTGGACACAACAACAAGGACGTGAAATTTTCAATTCGGATCGCTAGAACATAAAAGGAAATGTAAGTAAAATCTCACTAGTTATTGACATCGTTCTCTGCGATGGCATCGAGCTCGTCTGCGGTGAGCTGCATGTTGCCGGGGAAGCGCGGGTTGCGCTGGTGGAACTTTAGCTTGCTCACGAGCAGAGCGCAGTACAGGTGGATCAGGCGCCCGTAGCCCTCGCGCAAGTGTACCTGGCATACCATATAACGTAACATTTTGTCTTGTTTCCATGACAAAATGGAAGACAGTGTTTAATTGATGTCATCTATAACGTGGTCCTAGCCACAGTAACATCGGTAAGATAATAAAGATATAATAAACGTAACTAAATCAATGAAACTCAGATACGAGACAATTCACGTGAAACGCACAACGTCAACATTGCGGGTTCAAATGAAATTAATTATGAAAATAAGAATTCTTAGAAGTCCCATAAAATCGTAACAAGGCTAAATCAATAAAAAAAATGTACATTTATTCAGAACTTTGCACATTTTCGTCGTCCGTTTTACGTGAACAAGCACAGCCTACGGTCTAGAAGATTGCATGTTGCCATTGTACCAACTTAACATACAGGAACAATTGTTTTTAAATAAATTAATAAATATGCAGTAGCGGCCCAGAGAGGCAACGATTAAGGATGTCGCTTTATCGGGGCACTCGCTTCTTCCACAGCCATAAATCTACGCTTACTTTAATCGTTGATTATAGGGCCTTGTAGATAATAGAATATTATGCTCACCCATAGTTTGCCGAGGTTCTCTATCATGCCGGTGTGTCGCTGCGAGTCGTCGAGGCACGCGGGGTGCCCCTCGCGCAGCAGCTTGTGCGTCACGTGGCAGAACTTCCATGCCACGATGCGGTTGTCCTGCAGCGGCTGACGAATCGCCACCATCTATGTACACACAATCACATAGTCTATACTAATATATTTAAAAATCCTTCCACCAATGAAAAGCCCTTCTTTCAGCTCTTCTTTAACCTAAGCTATTCTGTTTTATTCCTCTATTTACTAGAGCGAGTAGATTGCTAGTATAGTATATATTCACAGTATACGTTATGTTCTTAAAAACGGGTGTTTAGGAAATATATTTGTCGGGTTTTGCGGGCAGAGATAAAGGCGATTTATCTATTGTTTATCCAAGCTCTAACATAGGTGAGTCATTCACATATTATACTGAACTGTTTACTGTCGTCCGCATTTAGATGCAATGTGAATATTTTTAAAACTTAAAGTGTTGTTAAATTGCTTCGATTTAGATTTTTCATAAACTGTTTCATAAATTACAAAAACTAAATTTCATACACTTACATAAAATCAGTAAGGAGTTTTCTAAGTGTGACAAAATACGGCCAGTCCATGTGATATAACCATTAAAGTGGTTTTACACCGTGTATTCCTATATACCTAACCAATTATATTATTTAGTAACGTTACTGAGTACTAAGCGTTCGCGTATTGCTTCTTACTACAATAGAACAGGGTTTTTTCAGAAAATTTTAGATCATCGGACATTCTCTCTACAAGCATTCATACAAAAGATAATTTGTACAAATGATTCTAAAAAATCATTACAATCAATAAAGGGTGTCCACAAGGGGGTGTTCTTTCCCCAATACTTTGGAACCTGGTCATAGACGATCTCATAAACAAACTCAATAATAACAATTTTTACACAGTGGGGTATGCTGATGATATTGATCCTAGCCGGATCAGCCAACATCGCATGTGACCTCACCAGGACAGCGCTACGCATCGTAGAACGCTGGTGCAGGGATTTCGAATTATCAGTCAATCCTAACAAAACGGAGCTGATAATGTTTACGAACAAAAGGACACTTGGGGACCTCAATCTCCCCTCTCTGTTCGGTACAAAATTACAACTCTCAAAAGAAGTTAAGTACCTAGGTGTTTTACTGGACAATAAACTAAATTGGAGTGAGCACGTGCAAAACAAGATCAACAGGGCAAACATCATCTTCTGGCAATGCAAGAGATGATGGGTAAAAGATAAGGGCTGTCACCGATTATGGTGCTTTGGCTTTACACATCAGTTATCCGCCCTGTGATTACTTATGGCGTGATTGTTTGGTAGACTAAAACAAAACACCACAGCACAGAATAAGCTACAGGGCTGCTAGAGATTGGCATGCATCGCTATAACTGGCAGCATGAGATCGACTCCTACTGATGCCTTAGAGGCCATGCTAAATCTGACACCCCTACATATCCACATACAACAGGTCGCAACCTTAACGGCGTTGAGACTGCGTGCACTAAATCTACTAAATAACAACAGTCCCGCATGCGTGTTGTCCTAGATACGCTGCGTGAAGCAGCACCTATTATAGATGCTAAACACGATCTAATTCCCAAACAATTCGTATTTCATAAAAGATACAAAATACATCTCCACGAAGGGGATGACTCTAAAAGAAACTGCCACAATGATCTGAGGATCTACACTGACGGATCCAAAACGAATCAGGGTACAGGCTCGGGTGT
>DWLR01003222.1:0-13878 GCA_018246295.1 Papilio alexanor hazarajatica | reverse complement strand
GGGGTGACAGCTGTTCGAGAACGCTTCATCTGTTTTCACTGATGCAGTTCCGTCTTCGTAGAGACGTCTAAACAAGTGCACTAGGTGTTTTGGTGTACCAATTTGCAGTAGGGTTTCCCAAAGCTTAGGCCATTTCACCAAAACGAATGCCTTCGAAAAGTCCACAAAGGTGATATAAGTTGGCTCGTTGAACTCTCGAGATTTCTCGATGATCTGGCGTACAATAAGAATCTGCTCTCGGATTCCTTTGCCTTTGACAAATCCGGCCTGTTCTGATGCTATTTCCAGAAAAAGCCCTTTATTGAGGATGTGTAGCATAATCTTACGGGCATGGGACATTAGTGCAATTAGGCGGTAGTTGTTGCATTTTCTTGTTGAGCCCTTTTTATGCAGTGGAACGAATAACGTGTGAGTCCAGTCTTTGGGCCAGATACCTGTTTTCCATATTTTGTTACAGAGTCTGATGAAAATGGATTTTTTTTAAAGATTATTCTAGGGAGGCAAACGAGCAGCGGGTCGCCTAACATTAACTGAACTGACGCCCATGGACATCCGCAACACCAGAGGAGGAGGAAGTACATTCTCTGTTTGAAGGCCCCTAAATCGTATCGGTTTGGAAATACCGCTGGGACAGATCATTCCACAACGCGGCTGTGCGAGATAGGAAGTTCAAACCGCACGGTTGTGAAATGCCAACCATCAAGGTGGTGCGGATGGTAGATGGAGCTCTGTCGCGGCAGGGATTGTTCCAAACAGTTCTTCGGAACACTCACCATAGTATAGACGGTAAAAAATGTAAAGAGACGCGACGTCTCTCCGCAATGACAGAGGATCAAGCCGATCAGTAAGTGCTCGGTTGTTGACCATTCGAGTTGCTTTTCGTTATATGCGGTCAAATGGAAGAAGCTGGTATTGTGGAGCTCCAACCCAGTGATGCGAGCAATATTCCATGTGAGGCCAAACTTGCGCTTTATAAAGTTGGAGGCGGTGGTTGGGCTGGAAATACTGCTTCGTTCTACTGAGCACACCTAGCTTTTTGGAGGCCAGCTTGGCCTTGTCTTCTAAGTGACCGCGAAACTGAACATCACTCGATATGTCTACACCGAGGATACTGATACGGCTGAGGCAACCAGAGGAGTACTTTCGAAGCGAAATGCCAATCGTACCCAGAGTTTTTATGGTTTCTGTCGGGATATCATCTTTTCCTTGTAGCCTTTCCATTCTTCAGATGAATTATCCCCGCTTTGACTTCTGATAAAAGAATGTCTGGCTCTTTTTCGTATTCATTATTTGGCTCATTTTGGGCAAACTCCTCTGACTTGCTGTCTAGTAACGAGACTGACTATAGTTCAGCCAAACATTCGATATGATTTCTAACTCACAGTGCACTCTGCCGTCTCTATCTTCAATGGCCCAGAAATTGTAAGAGTTTTGGTCACAGAGTGAATTTTTTTGTACAGGTTTCTGGACTCATTCCTATGTGAGTGGGTGTCTATCTCTTCGCATATTTTGCATTTATAGGCATTGTGATCCCGCCTACACCCTGTTTGGATTTTGGCTGATAGTCTGTTCAGCACTTGGATTTTGCTCCTGGTGCTTTCAACTTGCGCCTCTCTTCGACGAGCTTAAGAGTGTTATCACTCATTCGACGCTGGCGAGCATGTGTTCTGATAGGCGGATTAGATGTCTTGGCGGAGTTCACTATCAAGCTTCTGGCTTGATCCCAGAGATTCTCCAACGTTTCTGTCGAGCTATCTGCTTCATTCCCAGATTGCCAATTTTGCTTTGCGAGAGAGTAAAACTTGGAGGTGTTCGTTACTTCGATCCTTTTTTCTTTCTTAGGATTTCTAGCTCTCTTCTGTTTTAGCTTCATCTTGGCTATAACGAGCTGATGGTCTGATCCGCAGTCTACTCCAGGTAGAATATGCGCATTCTGGATGGAACGCTTCCATCTTGACCTGATTAATATATAGTCAATCTTGTTTCGGTGTTTACTTTCTGTGTTGAAATTGACTATTTGCTATCACTAGGTCATTGTCTGCTGCAAACTGTATAAGTCGCTCTTCTCTTTCATTTCTCTCGCCTAGGCTGAATCTACCTACAGAGCTACAGAGCTGGTGTGCATCTTTCCCAATCTTAGCATTAAAATCACCCAGTACTAACAATGATTCTCTGTTGGGAATTTTGGTTATAGTGGCTTTTAGGATTTTGTAGAAGTCTTCTATAACTTCATCACTTGCCGAGCTCGTAGGGGCATACACTTGTACGATATTCAGATTGACTGGTGACGCTTTTAGTCTGACACTCAGGATCCTGTCATTAACTGGCTCGTAACTTATCACACAGTTCTTCTGGCTGATAGGTAGTGCTATAGCCACGCCGTTTCTGCTGCTGTCTTGGTTTCCTGAAGTGTATATAATGTGAGCTTTGGTAAAGAAATGTCCACTTTTTTTCCAATGAGTCTCGCAAAGCCCACATATATCTAAGCCACATCTAGCTAGCTTGCCTTCTAGAATCTCGAGCTTGCCAGGCATAAGAAGACCACGCACATTCAAGGTGCCTATCTTCTGGATATGACGCAGCCTTAGTGTCATTCTAGTAGCAGAGTTTCCATGGGGGGCCTGGTTTCCTGCCAACCCGGTAGCAATGGCCGGTAGCCAATTTCACACTGCCTGCCTCGGAAACAGGTCGGCGCCGTTTGCTAGTCGGGTCGCATGGCGATCGTTCTCTGTGTGCTTGCCTGATCATGATAACTGTCATGGGAATATAGTCGCAGTAGTTTCCCCTTGCTTTTTGTGCCAATCTTTTAGGAGGTGTTAGCCTCCTAGGCCGCTGAGACCTCTTCCACCAGAGCCCAGGGACCCAAATGGGGGAACGGTTATACCGCCATTGACTCGGTGCTAAAGACTTAGCTGCGTTTTATTTCTAGTATCGTCCCTGCACGAAACTGAACCAGTTGTAAGGCGCCGGTTACTCGCCTTTTGCCCGCTGTCCATAGCATCCACGCTCTATATAGATGGTGCAAGCGGTCAAAGCACGGGCGTAGAAGGTCCCAGGGTCGTCCCTAAGACCTTCTACGCCCTACGACCTTCGACGGGGACGTGGACAAGTCGGACTGGCTGCTTGTTGCGCTACCTGCTTGTTGCGTACTTCACCATCAAAGTACAACAGAGAGACTGTGGGCATTTTATAGGAGTCTGATAAGCTCGGCACTCGTCAAACCCCTCTCATGCTCAACGGCAAAGGTACTTTGTTGACATGTGAACTTTCCGTAGATGTAGTACATAATTGGAACATATTATACAAATTTACCTTATATTTAGTCAAATGAAGTATAAAAGTTGTGACCGAAAAACCTTTATGCTGATTTAGAAAATTTTACCGTTCATAATTTTAATTATCTTTATATTTTTTACTTCAGTAAAACTTTGTAAGACAACTTTTAATAGGTTGTTGTAGGTAATAAAATAAATTTTATAGTACGTAGTGTAATTAAAGATTTGAGATAAAGATACGATTGAAAGAGAAGTAAAATATATGTTATTAGGAGAATTATTTTAAGATTAGACATAGGTGCAATATGACATTTTTTTTTTAAATGGTAATAATCAAAATACTTTGACCAGCTTTAGAATCCGTGTAAAGTTAAATAGATACATTCGTATAATTCTCGAGTTAGACTGATGTGTCAAACATTGTTTGTTATTTGTTGAACTTACTATTTGTTTCATGACAGTGAGTGAACTGGTCAAAAATATCGGAAACTAAGAAACCGTTTGATGTTCCAACCGAGTTTTAATTGTTGTGCTTCTATGATTATGAATTGGGTGTACAACAGGGCAAGAGAAGGGAATGCTGCTATGCACAATTCCTTCCTTTCGTTCCTCTTGTTCTTACGTTTCCTCTCTCCGTTGCTTTCGGCTCCACCTCTCTGGTTTCTTTTTCCCCTCGCTCTTTCTCTTTCCTGCAAAAGGGGAAAGAAACGTCCGGATATTTTACGATTGTTGCGAATGTTGATCTGTAGTACTGTACGGCCTAACTCGTGAGAGCTTGTTTGCCGACTTCTATCATAAAATTATTTATAATAGAATTATTATTAATATTAGCGAAAAGATGTTACGCCTTATTGCTCTAGTATTTACACTAAACAACAATGGGGGTTTATTGTATTGCAGTATGGTACTTAATTCTATTTCAGGGTGTAATTATCTTTTTTTTTTAAACTAGGCAACTGAAGATATCAAAGAGCAGGGTGATTTAGGATGGAACAGACAGAGGGGGAAGATCTATGTTGTCGGCACATCTAAGGCAATGGATACATGGCAATTTTATAAAACTCCGCAGACTCTACGGCGCCAGTATTCCATTTTCCTCGTTCGGAAAGTAGACCGTACGTGCAATAAATAAATTTCTTGAATAAAACGTCGCATATAGCGAACACAATTCATAAAACATAAAGCTAATATCGTAATGACCGCATTTTCTTTTTGCATTTTAATTTTTCTAGTTATTGCGTATTCGTATGTTATTTTAATAAATAAGATAAATTATATTAAATTTAATATATTAATATAATTATATTTTAATACATAACATAATTAATTAATATTAATTATAATAAAGATTATCATGACTTATTTTCATTTGATCCAAGGTCGTTTTGCGTTCAATTTTTTATTTTTATTAAATGGCCATCTATGTAACCAGTAATTTAACATTGCCAATTTTCGATTTGAACTGATTAAAAAAGCTATACACCCCCTCCCCAATCCACTTGTAGTTATCGAGATTGCAAGGTACTTCATCCTGAAAAGGATATTTTCATTGATTGATGATAGAAAAAAATATGAAATATTACTTTTTAATACTTTTTTTTACATTAATCATACAAAACAGATCTATCGCAGAATTGTTTTACTTCATTTCGAGAGAACGAATTACTGCGATATATATGATATGAAAATTCCTTCTCGACGTGCATTATGTGCCACGGTATCTCTGCTGCTGATGAGAATATCTCCATCGGATGCTGACAACAGCTCGTCATGTTAGCATAGCTTAAGAATATCTAATTGAATAACCAATCATAATATACACTAAATCCACTGTCCCGTCCTATTCAAATTATATTCGAATAAATGCCCTTATATGAAATCCGATAAAACAAACGACATTGCTCGAGCATAAATTCATCGTAAAGAGAAATAAGGGCCGAAATATATTTTAGTTTTGAGAAATCGCAAACAATAAGGGTTCGCGGCGTGATGTGCGAGGACGGCCTTAAGATAAATAGCCGAGAGATACCCTACGTCTCTCTAGAAAAAAGACATCTCGTGAATCATAACTTTTTACGGAGGCATTTTAGTGGACGACAGGAAAGAAAGGGCCAATATACCATCTGATGTAAGGCCATATGCAGCACCACAGTATGTATAGAAAAGGACACTTTGACACATAATTTCAGCTAAAAGTGGAAACATAGACTACTCCCACTTGAAATCGTTGTAATCTGTGATGTAAAAAGAACCAGAAAAGTTCATATGGTTGTTGGTATTACTTTATTGGTGGCGTGTTAGTTACATCGAATGAAAAAGAAAGATGCTAGAATTGCAACCAGCCATGTACAAGCGACAATGAAGTAAGACTTCATACATAATAGATGTACCATCTGATGCTGGTAAATTTGTTGATGATCAATTGATGGAATTAGTATGGTTATGTTTTAAAAATAACCTAAAAGTTACTCTAAATTCTTAATACTGATATGTTTTGTAATTTTTTTTGTTTGTTAGATGTATACACTAGCAAGCTATAGCAATATAAACAAAAACATGTATTTGGAACAGTTTTAAGGTAAATTCTATTTTAAAATGAAACAAGTCTGAGTTCTTATCTCAAAATATTATTTTAAAGAACACTTCCAACGTTTGCGGCACAAACAAAATTGTCAAATGCAAACAGAGTCCTGTTTATAAAAGGATTTCGTTTGCATAGCTTTGTTCGTTTCGTCGGATAAGTGAGTGGGCGCTGAGGATGTATGCAAAAAAGAATTTTAATAGCGCTGCAACGCTATGAGATATCTGACTTGATAAACTTTAATATTAGTATTCGCTTTGATCTTTATTCAATCTACTTCTGTAATAGAGCAAAAATCTTTTTTTGTATAAGAAAATATTCTACTACAGAACAGGAATGCATGCAATGCTTAGCATGCTTCATGGATTGACCAACTGAACAGGGAAATATCACACAAAGTCTCAAGACGAAGGAACGGTATTTAAGATTTAAAAAGTATTTCCCTTAATATATATTCTTACAATTCAATGCAGTCGAGTTAGTAGCAAATGTAAAGAAATACGTGTCACTAGATGTTGTTTGAAACATAATGGACCTATGCACGTTCGAATAACTAGTTTATCACCTAGTCCATTGTTCAGATTGATGATAATTTGGTAGGGTGTTCTGAAGACACCCGCAAATGTTTCTATCCCAACAAAATCTATACATAATTAAATATCTTCACTTCACCATCACGTCACTTTATTTTGCCAGCATTTTTGATATCGGTACGTTAAACACCTCCTAGTGACCTTGAGTGGGACTCTGTGTGTAAACGGTATAAGCCGTTTATACACAGAGAATAATCTTCGAAACGTCAAACCGCTTAACTATCGGTAATTTTGTAAGTCAAACAAGGTAGGAGTAATAAAAAGTGGGGTCTTTTAATGTCATCACAAGAGAGAAATCTTCTGTTAGATAAACCATAGAACATTTGCATGAAACACGAAGCAGTTAAGACATCTTCGTGTTAATAGCGAGTGTCTGGGATGTGTTTAATGACTGCTTTAAAAAGACGATAGAAAACATTATCACATAAATAATTTGACTCGAATGTACGAGTTATATTTTTTCTAATATTCTTCTCAAATTAATAGTACCCTAATAATGAAAATAATAATGAATTGTCGTCTGTCTGTCTAGACAGACAACGTTAGAAAGTAATTAAAAGTAAATGAACTAAAAAGAATGAACAGTCGCAAAAACTTGTAATTTAATTTCTTGCGAAATAACTCGTCAAAAATAAAAAAAAGTTCTAAGGAAAAAATTTTAATATGAAATATTAATATATATAAAAAGGGCTATAAAAATTGGCTCAGTTTTGACAAATATGTTTTGTTTGTTTTTGCACGGCTGACGTAAAACATCAGTTTAGCTACTGACTGATACTTTTATAAATAAAAAAAAACAATCTAATTTCTATTAACTTGTTCCCGAATATCCGACATTCAGGGACTGCGTGGGTGGCATTATCTACAAATAAATGAAAAGGGTTTAATAATAGGAACCCTACATTTGCATAATCGCAATGTGACAGAAAGCTTTCATTGTCATACATTTTAAAACGTCCATTTGTAAAACAAGAGTAAGGGCTGTTGAAGCAAGCAAGGCTCTTTATAAAATTTAAAATGTGGAATTGCTTTTCTCATACAGAAAGGATTAAATGCATTTTAATCTAACAATTTTAAATCGTAAAAGAGATTTCATATTTCTACCCTTTTTATTAAAAACACATATGTTCTAGCGTTAAACATTGTATTATTTTATTTAAATCAAAAACTATATTTGCTTTTAGAGTCCACCAATTCTAAAACTTATTTAGACAGCAGATGACATTTTAGAATATAACTTAATATATAGAGTTATTTACAACAAGAAAACGATTTAACTAAAGGTTGGAATAATCTATTTAGTCGTTTCACTCTTAGCAAAGTGGTCGAGGTTATCACAATCCGGAAGACTGCGTAGCAGACAGTGCCCGCCGCACGACATCCCGTCACCTCTGCCTGCCGGCCGTCAATCGGGCATATTCGTGGATAGGATCACCCACCGCTCCTTCACTTGATCCGTTCATCATATCGGGGATCTCCCCCGTGGTCTAGTGCCTTCGACTTTCTCATATAAAATACTCAAATAAAATGAAACACGCAAAATTGAACTGTATGGAAACTTACTTTCTATTAAACATGGATCGCTCTGGTATATTAAGAAACACGTTGTTAAAATAAAAATGAATCACCACATCACAAACAACCACAAAACAAACACATTGTAAAATCACCTTTATAATTTAAGCTGTAAGTTTTATTTTTCTTTCAGATAATGGTGTAAAGGGTGCAATGGTGCGGTAAAGGGATGTTCTCGGTCCCGTAACTCAGCGACGGTCATGGCTCTGCTCTTTGGGGCTATAGGGGTGCTCGCCCTAGTGAGTCACACAGGTGGGATTATATATAACCTAAGTGGAAAAAATTGATACCTTTCTCTGATATGTACATTGTATTTTTTTCTGTGAAACCTATTTAGCCCCGACCTTAAGACTGTTATAAGTTTAACGGGTGTTTGTCCGTAGCATCGTAGCTACCGAAAAACTAAACGATAAACGAATGAACTGACTTTGATCCTATTTTTAAAGTACTCTATAAAGATTTGTCTAGGAAGGAAAAGAAATGTTTTTTTATTTACGGGTTTTAAATATTGATTCATGGTTTTAACAAACTTTAAGTGCTAATAAATACATTTCTAATGGGCTTTCTTTGTGTCTATTGGAATGAAAAACCATTTCAATTACTTTCGAATGTAAAACACTAGGGCCTTTTATGGAGAACTATCAGAGCTTTTGTACGACATATGTATATTCAATGTTGATACCGATCATCTTTATCTAATTGACTTCCATTTGAACTGTAATGGCATTTGAAAAAATATTCGTTTTTGTTACATGATTTATACGCAATAAAAGAATATTAAATAATAGGAGTTAAGTTTAGGAGTCTAAGTCTGAAATTGCCTTTTTATACACAAATGCATATATTGTAACTGTAGAACTGTAAACCATTATCCGAATGCGTTATTGGGTATTATTGACATTAAAGTATATCGTAGGATGAATAAGTTGTAACCAAAACCGACTTAGCACATTCCTGGGCCCTAGGGCACACTGAAATATGGATTCCTGTTGAAAGTTATTGCTACCGCTTAATGTTATAATTATGAATCAATCGCTCAAACACTTTCGCCAACGTGGACAGCAGCGATATTGGACGGTAGTTAGAAACATCATTCTTATTGGAGCTTTTGTATATCGGAGCAGTTTACATTAGCAGTTTTCCAAACATTACGTACTACACCTTCTTGCTTGACAAAATTGGACAAAATATATAATGGGCATAGTTAGTAGTAATATTTTTATAAATGTCCAAAATTTTTAACATCTTTTTTTAAACTATCTTCAATAGAATCTATGTAACTATTAAAACATTTTTTACTAAGTGATTTGAATCTTTTGCGTAGAATTGAAAATTCTTCATAATGGGCCTTAGAATTAAATTTCTTCCACTTAATCCTCTTTCTCTTCTCTTCTTTAAAGATATGAATTAGAGGTCGAGAGAACCAGATTGGATAATTATTGGATTTCATGTGCCGCATAGGTACGCTGTTTTTTATGATTTCATCTAATTTTTCATAAAAGATTTTCAATGATGTGTCTATGGAACACTTATGTAAAATGTTCATCCGGTTAATATTAGCAATATCTTCATTAATAATTGCATAGTTTGCTTCTAAATAATAATATTTAATTGTCGGTATCGAATTCGTTGTTTTGTAGTGGCGGTCATATGATATCAGTACATGAAAAGGAGGGTGAAGGCAATCAACAGGTACTAATGGATTTAGTATTGGCTCGCAATAACACGTTTCATTATTAGAAATAAATAAATCAAGAATACACCCCATGTTATTTTTATTATTATTGTATTGCTTACTGTGAGTAGTACGTAAAAAAATGTTCATATTGTTAACAAATACATTGTTACTATCACATGCTAACGAGTATGACTGAGTTGAGGGATCGATCGGTGATGATAGTTCAAAATTAAGTAATGTAATAAAAGTCTTGATTTCACCCCGACATAACTTTGTCTTACTTTAGCAGAGATTCATTTGTACAAATATTCAAACTGAATCCGAATATAGGATGGAGCATAATAGCTGGATATATTGGGCTCGTAACTCAGTATGGTGCACAATGGCTGTCTTTGCCTTGAATAGCGTCCGTAATACTCGAAGGAGACAAAAGTAGCCGTTTAGTTAACGCCACAATGTTTAATATTAAACTCGTTCTATTTTGTGGCTGGCTATTATTTATTGCAGCTAACATAAGCGGGGGCCTCGGGTGCGTGACCTGAATTATTTTATATATTTTACTTGACCTCGATGCTCCGTTAGAATATACAAATATTTCTACTAAATCACATATTAACTTTAATTTTGGAAGATAAAATGTTTGTATTACTATTTCAATGTTATACGCAATGTAATGAATATAAACATATGAGAAGTTATAATAAAATATTATTTTACTTTTCTGTATTGAATTAGATAACTGTTTAGTACTTGATGTCGAGATTTTAATATGGAAAACGTAAAGAAAAAAATCACATTATACAAATGCCAAAGTCTTAAGAGAGAGATACTAAATCAATTATCTTAAAATGTTTTATCGTTTAAAATTAATGTTTGCAGAAAAAAAGTTTGAAAACATTATTTCTTTCTTTTCTGTGATTCAAGGTTCGAAAGCAACTAATTACGACGTTGTATTTCTAAGAAACCAACTAAGATGTGAGCGTTGACCTGAATGATGTCTATGTAGAGCTGAAACAGAGAAAAATGTTCTTTGTAAATTTTTATATGTTTTTATCAAAATAACTATTTTTATTGTATACACAGCTTGACCATTTTAAAGAGTGACTTGTTATTCGATTCATATCCTTTCCTATAGTGTCAGAGGGGTACAGTCAGTAGGGGTTATTGAATTTTTAGATTAATTACTAAAATAATTTTTCCCCCGACTAAGGGAAAGGTAATTTTTTTTTGGGTGTACCTATATATATGTGTGTGTGTGTGTGTGTGTACAAATGTATGTGTGTTTTTATATCCAGGTTGTACCGGCAACGCGAATGGAGTGGGTACAAACGGAGTATCCGAACTGGACTACCCTGATGTGGACCTGGGCCTGTCGCATCGAGGTCCTCACTTCGACGTGGCATACTCCAGAAACGTGACGGCGTTGGTCGGCAAGACCGCGCAGTTGAACTGCAGAGTACACGACCTTGGGAACAGAACGGTAAGCAAATGAATTACTATTATTTTTAACTTTACTCATAAAGAAATAAAAAGTAAATATGTTTAATAAGTTCCTAATATAGTAACTAAATAACAACGCCTTATATGTGTATTTACAAAATAACTATTCGAACACGGCATGCGTTGTCATACCCCGTTAAGTAAAAAATCTAAAAAGTGAGAATGATATTAAAGCATAACGCAAAAACTTTTATCGAAAATTTAAAATCAATACATTTTTACAGATATATAGTTTTTAAACCAGAAACCCTAGCATACGACCTCAGAACAAAAATAAAGTATAATCACAAAGTGATCAATGGTTTAGGAGCGCAAAGAGGAAAAACATGCAAATATTAATTTCTATTTGTATTGGTATAGTATTTAAATACTATATTACAAACAGCTAATGCGCGCTAGTTTCTAAAAATCACCGTTTTTTGCATCAAAAATTTTACCCAACTGTTTAGCGAGAGTTATCTAGATGTTATTGAAAAGTCTTTGCTAACAGTCTATGGCGTTCTACGCTTTAACCGAGAAGAGTATTGAAATAATGGTAGTTATACCTGAGTTCTGCTGAAATTCAACTATATCTCTTAAGGGTGTATTAATATTATCTTTACGGTAAAAGTTTGCGGCAGAATAAAATAAGAAATAAATAATATATGCGTCATTATTATAATTCATTGGGAAATAAAAGATAATCTTGGATCATAAGTTTAATATGAAGAGTAAAAACGGTAAAACATTTCTAAAATTACGGAATGAACGGACTTCGGCGAATTCCGGCATAATCTATTTTCTCTAGCTAAATGTCGGATTATTTTTTAAAACAAAACCTAGTAAAAATGTGAATATTATATTTCTATGGTTTTTTATGAACTTGTGCTTCAGCATTCAAATAAGAACATAAAAATTTGCACAGTTTATAACAAACTTAGATAATGTCCTTATCTATGTCCTCATAAAACCAATATCTTATTATTCTTATATCCATGTAAAATAAGATCGAAAGAATATTTTTTAATTTGTAGAAAGACCAGTTGCTATAAGAGAAAATAATGAAGTCTTAGTGTTTCCACACTGTTTCATGGTAAATGGTTATAATTAAAGAATTGGTAATAAATCATTATTTAATTCACACTTTTTTATCGATATGTGTTAGTAACAGTATTTTACCATTTTTTTACCATGCTTGTGCGAGGATATGGGGAGCGACAATAGTCAAATAGCGGGATTCGAATCCACCACCTTACGGTTGGAACGTACCCTAAACCATTAGGCTACTGGCGTTTCAAATACATTTTTTAATAAATATTAAACTAGTTTTAGTAATAAAATGAATTACTTGCTGAAATAAAAATTTACAATTATTAATACAATTATGACGTCATCTACCCATTATTTATCTAACTATATATAATATAGGCGTAAATTTTGGTTAAAACTAATTTTGAAAACATTTTCGGTACAGGTGTCATGGATCCGACATCGTGACATTCATCTTCTCACGTCTGGGAGAATGACGTACACCTCAGACCAGAGGTTTATAAGTGTCCACAATCCTCATACTGAAGATTGGATACTTAAAGTAAGTAATTATAATAAATGTATTAATACATGTCGGAAGTAAATTATTATTGTATATTTTACACAGGACATTTACTACGTCAAATAAATCAAGGGTTCTCCTCGCCAATAAACGGAATGGTTCATGAGGAAAGTTTCACGAGCCATTCAGTTTATTATGATGATTTTGTAAGATCACAATATCAAAATGTAAAGGAAATACATGGTAACAACTATTTTCTCTCACCAGAAATCGATGACAGTTTCTCACCAACAAATAATGTTAAGTTAGCGCATCAATAAATTTATGAATACACTTGGCACAAACCAGCAGTAAAATGGGTCAGTAGCCATTAGTAAATTTATAATGTTTACTGTCCAGATAAGGTTCCCGCAGCGGCGCGACTCCGGCATCTATGAGTGCCAAGTGGGCACCACGCCGCCCATCGGGCATCGCATGTACCTCTCCGTTGTCGGTAAATTGCTTTCTGATGCTTAGATGAAATCTCCGTTCTCAATGTTCGATTCTTATTTTTTGAATGAAAAAAGGAGGCGAATGAAAAGCAGTTCACGTGATATTAAAGGGTCACCTACAGACAACAATGAGATGAGTTCCAGAGGCTTTGTTAGGTATGTTGTTGGAAAGAGGATGGATGCCCGTCGGATATCGCATGCATGCACCTCTCTTATGGCATGGGCTATAAAGTGTTAGGCCATAAACGCTTTACGTGATAATTTTGAAAATAAAATTAAAAAAAAAATACAAAAACAAACAATAATTATACCCTTACTTACAATCTTACATTCAATTGAAGGTGACTCTTGTGTGACTTCTAATATACCTCAGACATGTAGACAGACAGACTTTTAAACTTTTTGACAAAAACGAAACCGAATTCAAACTTACATAATTTTATTTATAAGCCATTCAATTCAATTCAGTCATCAAGCCCAGGTAGGGCTGGTCTTAAATCTACCAATATGTCAATTTGCAGTATATGTTCAAAACCCAACGTTTAATCATTAAGTTTTTATAATATATATATATATATACATAATTTTATTTATAAGCCATTCAATTCAATTCAGTCATCAAGCCCAGGTAGGGCTGGTCTTAAATCTACCAAT
>DWLR01003221.1:0-13878 GCA_018246295.1 Papilio alexanor hazarajatica | reverse complement strand
CCCAATGATGTTATCAATGGGGGAGGCCTATGTCCAGCAGTGGACGATCATAGGCTGAGGTGGTGGTGGTGGTGGTGTACTTGTTGATGGCTCTTCTTTTACAACACTGTAAATATATAATATCCCGTTGATAACTCATTTTCTGTTAAACAAATCTATTTAGCAGTCACCAAAAGCTTAATACTGAACGTAAACTGAGAATTGTTTTTTAGGGTAAGAAGGGGCAAACAATAAGTGGCTAGGCCAATGTAAATTGATCACCTCTTGTAACATCAACAACCACGGGAGTAGATTATTAACAAGCAATAGTTGCCTTAAATCTTTACTTTCCCTACTAATATTATAAATGTCAAAGTAGTCTGTCTGTCTGTTACGTTTTTCAAATTTCGATCTGTGTGGTGATGAAATAAGGGATTAAATAAGTGAATACGGAAGTTCAAAAAAAATGACGCTTGCAGGTCTTTCTTGACAGTGGTAGAGTCCGCAACATTAACATTTTTTAATAAAACAAGGTGGCAAAGGAGCAAGCGGTCACCTAAGTGACCGCTACCCATAGGCATCTACAACAAGCATTAGCGAGTTGCAGATGCGTTTTACCTACCTTTAATAGACAGAGAAGGGGACAGACAAAAAAATAAACATTACCCGCTCCTATGTACCCCCTTCCTTCTCTTCCCGTCCATTCCTTATTAGAAAAGAGTGGGGAAGGTAAGAGGACTAAAATAAGAGCTCTGGCACCTCACTCATTAGACGAAACGCAGAAAAATGTCACGATAAAAAAAATTGATACCGTTTGATTCACTACACCGGCCGTAAATGAAACCTAAAACCATTAAAGCTAAAAGAAACCGCTTCAAAGACGAACGCTGTGGATATATCGCCATCAATCTATCATCGGTGTTCAAGAAATAAAATTCGCGTTAAGTGTTCCCATTCCTCGACGTCGGAACAATAAGTAGGCAAGACATTAGTTATTTCAGCTGAAAAGCGTTTATTTGCGGTGCAAGCTATACTTTTAAATCGGGCGCGAGTGTACGTCGACTTCATTCAGCGTAGTATGTAATGAAGCGATAAGCAGGAAGTTTCTCCGTCGCCATGTTGGTATTGTTCTGTAGCGAGCGGTAAATCACCATAAATCATGCGTGTCAAAATGTTTACTCGCTGCGCCGGCGCGGACGGCGCATGTGAAATCGCCTTTACTCAGTTATTAAACGCAATTGATTCCATTCCAACACAAATGGATTTTATGCAACAGTAAATCGGATTCACTCATCACTCTAGATTGTTTGATACTATGATTTACGATTTGCATGTTAATTTTAAACTATTTTCATCAATAATACGATTCCTTAAAAGGATTGTTTTAGTTTTTGTTATAAACAAAAATACAAACGGGCGATGTATGTGGAAGGAAAATTTTAACAAGCCGCGCTTCTGCTCTTTGAATTTAAGTCTTTTCATTTCGTCTTGTGGTTTCCATCGTAGACGAGTTCAGTAATCTTGAACGTTTTATTTGCTGCAATTCCACAAATCTATTCTTCTAGAAGTCAATGTTTTACATTTTTTTATCACCAACCATATCACAAAAGGTGTATATGTCTAAGGACTAAGATTTACCAGGAGACTGTCATTAATTACCGGATATTGCTCTCTAATGAAACTTAGTCTTTAAGCTGACAAGAATCTAATAATTAATAAAAAGTTAAAATTTTATTAAAACCATTTCCACTACTGAACTAATTAATTTTCCACATGTCGATTTCGTTACTACTTGGTTAGAATCGCGGAAACTATAAAACATAAGCACAGTAATGATGTAAAATATAAAAATAGCCGTGACATCTGGAATGTGCTCAATGACGTTCACCGTTAAGAAAATCATTTACTACGCCTGTACACCAAGCAATAAATTTAATGTACGCGTAGTTAAAAACAATGTAATTGGTCCATACCGATAGAAATAGTCTAATAACATGCGGCTTATTTATTGTAACCACATAACTATACTATACTACTATTACTATACTAAGTCACGTCCGGACTCATAATTTTATAATAACTGATGTAATTACCGAATTTATATTGATTTTATTATCAATTAGCATTGGTTTAATTGACGAAGTAATGAGGAAATTAGGTTGTATTATTATTAATCAATGGTGATAATCACAACCGCTGATCTCATTGCAAATCAGTTCTGCACCCTGATAATATGCAAGTACACACCGTAGAACCTTTTACAGAAAGAATGGGAGTTGCAATTAGAGAAAATCACCTTAGTACGACCAAATGACAAAAAAGCGTCCGTTATTTTTCTTGAGTTAATTTGTATACACAAGGAAAATCTGACATGTTTATTGTAAAGTCACAGACGAGAAAAAATATTTACTCCGATAATACCTACCTCAGCCTATGATCGTCCACTGCTGGACATAGGCCTCCGCCATTGATTGCATCATTGAGGGGAATACTCCGATATTAAGTGATTAAATATAAATAAATTCTGCGGTTGAATTGAAGCAGGCAAATCTATAAAACAATTAATTTAACATAATACTCATATCCGTAACGTAGAGGGGTAGGCAGGCAAGCCTCCTTTAAAGCGATACTGTTGCACTTCTACATCTATACATCTAAGCATGCATGCTCGTATGTCTAATGTGATCTATATAATTATAATTAATGTACTTTTGATGAAAATTAGATAAGTTTACAGTAGTAGACTTAATCAATGAAATGAGATGAATATGAAAACTGAGTACATCTACTCCTGTAACATCATATCACCTGCACCCTAGATTAAATAACTCCAGTTCTGGTACAGCACCACCACCTCAGCTTATGATCGTCCACTGCTGGATATAGGCCTCCCCCATTGATCGCATCATTGGAGGAATGTACCATAATCGCCACGCTTGGCAGGCGAGTTGGCGATCGCAGTATGTTCCACCGACGCTGCTGCCCGTCTCCGGTGGTCTTCACATCCAAACACAAGACAAACAGACATGTTTATACACACAAATTTTTGTCTTGGGTGGGAATCGAACGCACGACCTGCGGTGCGAAAGGCAAGTCTTGCCACTACGCCAAGCGGTCAGTCTATACAGTCTGGTACAGTAAAAGCTCCTTATTCGCGGGGGTTACGGTCCATAAACGTGTCGCGAACATAGAACGTTAATTTGTATAGGATTGTAGAATTACATTCCAAGATCCGGGAACAAGAAAAATACTACAAAGAAAAACAATTTAATTAGACGTTTATTTAACATTTAAAAATACATCTTCTTGCTAGTCATAAAATAAAACTATTCACTCCATAAATGGGATTTGCAAGTTTTTGAACCGAACCAAATAAAGAACTTATGGAGCTGATTATCTTTTTAACATTTCCATATGAACTTACCACATCATGAAGCAGATATTGAGATATTTCACAATATGTAGTTTGTTTTAGATTAATTTGTTAGGAACGTGTGTATATTTTGCTTTAAATAACATAGAAACTTGGTACATTTGAGCTTATACTCGGATGCATTATTCGGCCGCCGACGCAAGATTCCTGGAAACTGACATGCCTACACATCAATACTGCACTGTCGATCACGCCTGTCCAAATCTAAATCTCATAACAAAGTAACAATTGTTGATACAATGTTATCTTCTCTATATAATCAAAAAATCAATGTTTATCCTCTACGCCTTTATAAACATTTGATCAGATTGTGATGAAACTTTGGTAGGGTGATCTGAGTGCGCCCGCTGGGGTTCCCGACCTAAAAAAATCTATACTTACACACAAACAATACAATATAAATAAATTAAAGTCTTTTTTTCCTTTTCAATAAAACTTTTACTCTATACTTTGATATTATTTTTATTTATTAGATTTTTTTACATTACGTCGCATGGAATTGGAACCCTTGCCGGGTTCAACTAGTAGTTAATAAAAATTATTTTCACGAGAAGGATAACAACGAAAGATAGTTCATAGGAGATAAATTGACATCAAGTGAGCCGCTGTTCCTTTCTCTAATGTTTCCACACAAAAACTTAATAGTGAGTAGTACTTACCCATGACAAAATGAAAAAATAATAATAAATAATTTAAAATGAACAAAATTAAGAACCCTGGCATAAACACCAATTTTTAAGAGAGGAAATCTTGTTATACTTAATCCAACACAAGACCTAAAAATTGTAAACAAACAAACGTCACTACTATAGAAAGCGGCCCTATTTCATATTTTCATAGGAAATGTAATTTTGTTAGATACAGTGAAGTGAAATTGTATAATATATATAATATAGCTAATGTTATACAGTAGTATGAGAAAAATGGGTTTCCGCTAACTTTTTGGACTTTACGAAATTTAGTGTAATTGATGAGGTGTTACCTTTATTTACATATTTTAGGTTTTCAGTTGGGGCTATAAAAAGTACGACCATTATATTTTATCGCGAAAAACCATCAATGCAAACTTTAATGCGTTCCAATTTAGCCTTCTAAACTGGAACGCATTAAAGTTTACTCTCTCCCTTTGCCGACTAGTATTAAAAACTACAATTTGTAGCTGAAAATTTGATGGCACGCAGCAAGTGGTCGCGTCGACGATCGGATCAAGGAGGCTGCGACGCCACCTCGACCTATTGTTTGCACGCGCAAACGACATTCCTTTGAAAAATCCACTCTATTGAATTCGCTTGGCATCGCCTTCATGTGTATTCGGGTGCGGCGTGGGCCGGCCAATTTCGATATACAGCAGGTGACTGACGTCGATTTTTATTACCAGTTCGCATTGATATCGACCTATTGTTTTATTGCTTTCTATAATGTACGTGATATTGATGCTCAGCTTATTTTCGCTGCCGTTTACACTTAGTTATTTCAATAAAATCCAGGAATGCGCGTGCGCACTGCGCGCCAGGTCAGAATGTTTTTAACAGTCTTTTGTTGTAAATTTAGACAACTACAATTGAATCACCAACAGCTTTTTTATTTGTTTCTATGTGTATCAAAATCTTTTTTATCATCATTATTTTGATTTATTTGAAAAAAAATATTATGAAACAATGGAAAAATACGTCTTTCACAAATTCATTACCACGACCGGAGGTGAGATTTGGAGATATCAACGATTTAATTTCCAATAAAGGTTATGTTTAGCTATCATCGCCAAGGCGAAATAATCGAAAAATATTTTTTTCAAAAATAACATTATGATATTATGACTGCGCGTATTGTTCAGGATCAAATCTGATCTTTGGTTTTCCGAAAATTCCGAAACAATAGATGGTGACAGTTATATATAAAACGACCAATTAATAAATGAAAACACAAATGTTCATTACATTAATAAAAATGTAGCTAGTAAAAGGCTGAGCAGGGTACTCTCACGTCTTTCGATTATTCTATAATCAGTCGTGCGTATACTGGCTCATTGAATCCAGAATTCTTGAAGGCATATTAAAATGCTTCAACATACTGATGTTGCTATTTCTTTGAAAATACGTTGCTTAGAATGGGAAAATATCGAAATATAAATAATGTATTATTAGTAGAAAATTTCATCATGATATAAATTTAAAACATTTTACTGTCCAAACCAGGCCAATATAAGTAGGAGTAATAAATAATATGTCAGATGTCCATGTTTATTGCAAATTAATTGTTTGATAAAATAAAATAAATCACAGCGTAAATATAAAGTATCTGTTATGATTTATATCATGTAAATGAGCTTTGGAGGGAAATATTTTATTGAAAAAATCGTTTTTTTTTTACGAATATTATTTTCACTACAATGAAAACTTCCAATTAATAAATCGAAATAAAGCAAACGCTTTGAAATTTGTTTTTTTTTCGTGATTGATTTTTTTGTTTCAGTCTTGCTGAGGAGATTTAATTGCAAACTTTTTTTGTGAAAGAAGTAGGCAAGGGAACAAGCAATTCCCATGATGTTAAGTGTCTGCAGATGTGTTGCCCTTCTTCATAATATTAATCAAATTTGTATTGAAAATAAGTCACAGGGAAATGAGTGTTATATGAGAGAGCGAGCTAGCAATTGTGCTGGTTTGGCGGGGCGCGGTTTATATTGGGCGCTGCACGCGGCAGCCACCTGGCACCGCATCGCCCCGCGACGCACGACAATGACAACGCCGCATCTGGCATAACTCGCCCTGTGATGTCCGATTGCCAGACGTAAATAACATAACCTTGGATAGTTTTTTTTTTTTGACGAATTATTGTCTTTTCTATTTATGTAAACACCTTGGCTTTGTTGAAAAAATGATGGACTTTAATGATTATTTTAGTTTACTGTTGTAAAGTATTTATGTGTTAGATGGATACATTTTTTTTTTAAATAAGGTAAGCAAATTTATCAATCATTCCAAGTTATAGATGGTTCTTGACTATAATGGATTCGATTTTCGAAGACCATACCCTACACCTTGAATAAACCTTATTGGGTTATATGCGAGCTAAGGGAACGCTAATTGACGCTATGCTAATTTAAATTTTGTCGAATTAAGGTATAGATATGAAAATGCACTTCTATCTCAAAACTACTATAACATGAAAAGGTCTATAAAGTAGAGTAATAACTACTTATCGATAGTTAAAACCAAATTTTATCAATTTGAAAATGAATAATTAGCTACGGTTAAATGTATTTATTATACTATATTTCACGAGTTGTCAATTAGTGTACTAAGTAATACGAAGTTTGTTATCTTCGAAAATTGAGATATTAATTAATAAAATGAGTATATTTTTGTACAAGTTATAGCCATATTTTGTCAATGATCGTTGCCAAACAATGGGCGTAGATCACGATGTGAACAGCGCGCGCGGCGTGTTGCGACAAGTGGGCTTATGGATAGGCAGCAGGTGGACTGATATCAATATACAGGGTCAATCAAACGCTTCGTCCTTACGTCATCTTATCTGATTCCGCATATTTTAATTCTCTCGTAAACATCATTGCCAAGCTCGATAGAACATTAGCCTCTCATGCTCGGCGTCCCACGGGTGATTACCAATACTGAATGTAAAAGATATCCGATGTAGCTTCGGGATAAGTTTTCTAATTATTAAAGGTTTATTTAAATAGATTGGCTAAATTCAGAGATACCGAATAAATACAATCAAACAAATCTTTTCTTGGTGGCGGCGTGCTAGACTTGATACCTGGGGTCGACATCGAAAAATAAATCAAAAAGGAACAGTGCTTTTTTATACAACAAGGTGGCAAACGAGCAAGCGGTCACCTAAGTGACTGCTACCCATAGACATCTGCAACAAGCATTTGCGAGTTCCAGATGCGTTGCCTACCTTTAATAGACAGAAAAATGAACATTACCTTCTCCTGTCTAACTCCTTCCTCGTCAAATCCTCCTTCCCTTCCCATCCTTACCTTATTAGAAAAGGATGGGAAAGGTAAGAGGACTAAAATTAGGCCTCTGGCACCTCACTCTTCAGACGAAACGCAGAATACTTCTACTTCACGCCTGTCTTCTGTGAGGTCGTGGTATTTCACCGGTCGAGCGCGCCATTCGTGCAACAGATGTTGTTGTTGCGGACTCTACTACTGTAAGTGCTTGTCACCCCTTGGTGCCAGATGAACGAAAAGCAAAAGTCACCAGATCTATGCACTCAAAAGACTTATCACCATTTTCTCATCCCTTGATGTTTGGCACCAGGGACGGACTGCCCCCACTGCCCTTTTCCCCTTACGCCGCATTTGTCTTCCATCTTTATAATATGGTATAGAACAAATATAACACATGCAAGTCTTTTTAGAGGTAAGCAAAAGAGCTTCTTTCTACGATTAATGGATCGACACGAGGCTATATTTCTACATACATTAAAAATTGTACTTTACGAATTGAATGCCTATACGAGTAGATTTTAGCTTTAAGAATATGTTTACTTAAAATTTACGCAAAGCAAATTTTAGTAGGGTCATCACATCCGTTCTTCTTCGCCTGTACTGCAACTGATACAAACCATAAAGGTGGAGTTTTTTTTTTATTATTTAGTATTATATACTTTACCAAGCAACGAGATTAAGTAATTTCCCATACACGACATGGCGCTTTAGTATTTAGTTGCGCCCCGCGGTTTTGCTTGCCCGCGTACATACTGCTCGCAAAGAGTTTTTTTTCTGTTCAGCTCCTGAAGGTCAAAGCGTGATGCAATTATAAAGGAATTAAGTACCTTCCTTAATAATTGAGCTCTCTAATGCAAAAATAATTTTTCAAATCCGATTGTTAATTCCAGAAAATAGCGCGTTCAAACAAACTCTTCCGCTTTTCCTTCAACTTTAGGATATTATAAATAATACAGATATCTATAAAACCTTGTACAACACCGCGTTCATTTCCATCAGTTTATTTAATCCACAATCTATAGACAAATACATGTTTTGCATGAATTGTGGCTGATATATCAATGCTGGATTAAAAAATCTTCTATCAAAGTATTTTGGTATTACTAGCGTCAATCATGTTAGTCAGATAAGCGATGTTTTCTCAAAATAATCACATAAAGAGGCTTCTGTTTAGTGACGTATATGTTCAGTCAGTTTGTTAAACTTCATCATAAAACACATTTTCAGCGACTATATATTACGAACTTTTATTTATGGACTGTCATGTTCGACCCAATTTAAATGATTTATATTCTAAATAGAGCATGAATTATGCGTATTGTAGTCTATCAAACTATCTCTCTCTGGATCTCTGGTGCTAGCAATGGTGTTAACAAAGACTGCTAACTTTCTGTGATAGTAGCTTAGTTCTCGAAAGAAACAGATGATGAGCCTAGGCCATAAACTAGGAATAAATGCTATGGTATTTTTCCGACTAAATATTTTACTTCAATAATGTTGCCACTGCATATAAGTAGAAAGAAAAAGTCTGCATCTTAACTTTACAATTTAATTTTATTCAATTTACAAAGCAAAATATTTACTTTCCTTTTAAAGTCGCGTGCTCATTTTTTGCCATTATTTATAATTATTTAGTATCGTTTGTTCACTTTCGATCATAAAAGTTTTTAGCCGTACTGAAGCACAAGGCATAAATTAGTATTTATTTTTCGATACGAGTAAGAGTCACCTTCCAATGTAAAGAAAATGGCGGGCATTAAACTTGTTGGTGTCGCGAATGAGTCGCAGCGGCGCGAGGACGGTCATCTTCTCTCAGCAACACCGCAGCTCGCTAATGACATAATATTTTGGGCACCAACGCGCCAGTCGCAGCCAAGGACACGTCACCGTGCGTACTCGTTCTATTTATAATCACGGCCACTACTGAAAGCTCACATTGTTTTATTTCTAGCTAGTTGAAAACTGTCCATTAGAAAAATCGTTTATTAGAAAATTATACAAATTTTAATAATTTAACCATGCCTATCGATGAAAAGTACTTAACCTACCTCTTTTTACCGTAAATCGGCACAGTACAAAATTCCTTCATTCCGTTCGCAATTCTTCACGAGGATTTTTTATATGTTAAATCTTAAATCTTAGGTCTCGCCGTTATAAAAATAAATTAAAAAATATGAACATAAGTTACAAGTTAATATTGCACTAATACTAATATTGTAATATATAATAAAATATTGTAAGAATTAGTATAATTAAAATTAATCAGGTTGTCTAAAAATGCTGGTACCCAGGATGTAAAAGTGTAGATTTCATTTTTTTAATAAGTCGTTTAAAAATATTTTGTGATAAGATGGGCATAGTCTTGCTCTATATTTCAAGATGCCGAATTAAATACCACATGTCACAATATTGACATACTGTCAAAAAAAATACAAAAATCATTCTTTTGTATTAAATATTTTTAATGCTAATTAAAACACCGTTAACGACTCATAATAACTAACCGCTTTTAGGCGAAACGCCAACCGCATCGGAAGTAATAATAGTAAAATAAAAATTCCACATAGTGAAGAAACAAATTTGTTAATATCTTTATGTTGATGTGTTGTTAGAGAAGATTTATTATTTATTAACGACTTTCGTAGATATTTAAATATATTAACAGAACATAAAATTAATGTAACCCTAATTCCTACTTTTCGCTTCAAGATTATTTCCGGTTGCCAATTTCGTATCGCGGCGATCAAGTAGCTGAGCTGACATTGGCATATTGTCACTGCCCACGTAGATGACAGATCAATGTCAGTGAATAATATTCGAAATCGTATCGGAGAAGACATGCGCGAACACAAGGCGATACCCTATTTAAAAGTTAAAGATATTCATGAGATCAATATGATTTAATCTGTTACTACTTTATCACCTACATATATAACCTATAAGTAACAGCCTACTATCCTTATTACCATTAAATCACCTGCTATTAGTAAGTGCAAGTTAAATACGTCATCGTAACAAATATTATAAACAGCCAAGATTTGTACATTTGTAATGGTAATCTCTGAAACTATTGAACCTATTTATCTCTTAATTTCAACTATTGTTTATTTATAACACATAAAAAAAATACGTAAAATAAAAAATTTAAATAATTCTTCCGCTATCAAACAGCTATACATCCAGGAGTAAGGTAGACGATATTTTTTTTTCATTATCGTTTAATATTGAAATTGCGGTCAATACAAGGAAAGAACAGTTAGTCGTTAATAATTCTCAAAGACTACATTTGGCCTATAATTTACCTACATTATAATATCGCACATGCTGCAATCCAGAAACGAGTCACTAAATCGATAAATATGAAGATATCGATTAAGTAAAACAAATAAAACTTGTACAGTCCACGAAAAGGGTTAAAAAACTTCTATCAAAGGCAGTTGATGTTGCCAATCACGTAACCGACTATTACCAATTTATACTTAATAATGAACCAAAAAAAAATCATTTGACGATGTCGAAAGCCGTGCCGTGAAAGATGTGCTTTAAATAACATAGCTATTCTAATATCGAAGGTATGTCTTATTGTGATATAAAATCACAACATCATCGTGCTCATGGTATATATTTACGATGGGCTTAGCCCTGAACAAGAAATCAAATATTTAACGTTCGAACCGGAACTGATCCAACAGAATGATTTTACAAATATATTTATCTCACAGTCATAGGCCAAGTAACTATTTATACAATTATGTGTATAGCTGTTAGGTACCTATCAGTTTGTGTATCTTAATTCCAAAAGAAAAGACAAAGTAGGTAAGGAAGTAATTGTCATTCGACCATCAGCAAGCTGATTTTGGTACAACATAATACATTACAAACAATGCACAACTTTTAATAAATTCCTTTGATACCTAACTTGGAAAAAAAGTTAAAGAAAAAAATAGTGTTGATGTGAAATTAAAATTTTCCTTGCATTGCCATTCATAAGCCACGTAATATTTCATAAGCGCCTTATAAGCGGCTTTTATCCTACGAATTATTCGCCAAAAGATAAGATCCGCTGACGAAGATCTATTAAAGAAATGGTATGATAAATATATATTTATTGTCGCCGCGTTGTCCAAATGACCAAGCTTTGAAAGAAAATATGCAATTTTCCAGCACGTTATTCACAAAAGACACGGTTGAAGGACTAATGCAGCTACTAAGGAAACAACGTCACGTACAGCATGTGACGCTAATACTGTATTTACGAAATATTACATAACATAAACGGCCGTAACCCAAGGGGGTGGGCAGAGATTACAGATATTCAATTCGCGCGATCCTGGCACACGCTTCGGAGAGCCATCTTCTACATCCATCTATGCATACATATGGTGGTCGGTTACGGATACTCCTTAAAACGCCTTTCTTTAGGATGTCACAAATTTGATCCATATAAGTTTTTCTTTGATGTCCCCTACCAACACTGCTTACTAAATATTATATTAATATTGATGTAAAATTAACTTTCATTCTATGAAAGCTCCTTTGTCACTGTAAAGCAATGTCAGATTGTCAAAAATGTTGCACCAAAGCGAACTAAAGACAAAAATTTAACGATTTTGGAACCAACTGTTCCAGGCTTACACCGCTTTATTAAGACAAAGTTAAGACATGACAATTTTTTTATCGTCATGTTTTACGTCTGTCTAACGTTCAACAAAGAAGTAGTAGAAATTAGGTGCATTTCAATGTGCTAAGACCTTAATACTTGGATTTTATTTGAATTAGTCTCATTCTAATAAAAACTTTGGCCCGTGATAATCCATTTGAGCCCCAATTTGTTTGTTGTGTAAACTGGGTAACTAAATTTAACACACAATAATTGTTACTGTTTTCGCGTAGTCTTTTGTAGGTGCCAATGAGGTTACCGAATTTTCAAGATTACAGCCTCTCATTAAAAGGGCATAGACCCCGTGTTTTGTCTTCACGTTTGTTCTTAAAGTTAATTTGTTTTATTTTTATTAAAATCGTGTTCGGTATTTATAAAAATAAAACAAAGTAACTTTAAGCTCGGGATTCATATAATCTAAATTTATTAAAAAAATTATACTTTGGTAGATTACGACGTTTGACATTTTTTTTATTTTGTGCAAAAGGATTTTACATAAGATTTTTCTATTTTAAAACATAATCTGTTTTAAAATAGAAAAGCATAGATTTATGTACCTCCAGATGTATTATTCGATACAAATTCGACGTTCAAAAGTGAAGCTCGATTTCCGTAGAGTCAGTGTGTATAAGAGATAAAGTAGTGCAGTTACGATTACAATTGTACAGCAAAAACCATTTTTTATATTAGAAACCTGGAAGTGTAAGTGTATAATTCGTACCGTGGGAAACGTTTTTGAATTCGCGCCCCTTGGCTGCGGGATTACGCGGGATTTTACCAAATCATCAATTAGTGACTTTTATATGGCTTCACTTTAAAGCCACGGTTTAGGTATATAGAGTTATGTAACATCTTTACGATTAACTATAACTTGACGATTAAAAACCAAGAACTATTGACAATTATTGTTATATTTTTATATTATGGAAGTCAACTGGAAAATCAGCATAGCTGCCAGAATAAACTAAACTCTGAAAGTAGTTCACAAGTTTCTGGTGCAAATGTCACTGAAATAGGAGTCGATAATGGTTCTGACTTGCTAAAAGCGTTTCTAAAGCGTGGGTAAAACTTTTTCGCTGTATAAATAAAAACACGGTGGCAATATCTGGACATGTTTCGACTATTCGTGATAATGTTGACGTTTATACATAATCGGATTTTCTGATCTGATCTGCTAGTCATGATATTTTTAAACATCATTATGACGATTGGTATAATAGTTTTTTTCTTGACCTGATAAGAAGTAATTTTATAAGCAAATCATATAACGAAACCAAATCGAAATATACTGTAAACAACTACAAAAATAATGCTATGACTAGAATTTACAATTTCTGTTGCCCTGGTTGCTATTATGTGGCCGTTTACCGATTATTTTATATATTTTACTACACTAGAATAACTCTCGTATTATCAAGTAATCAATGTAAAAGACAAAAAGGTATTTATATTTTTCGAGTCCTTTTAATTTTTAAATGTTGTTATGTTCATTGATTATTTCATTTAATGTTACCATTGTTCACTTTTCTGTTTCGGTATTTATATTGACTATTTTAATTCTTCAACGTTAGGTTCCTTGATTATTTGATATTGATTATTTATTTTTTATTTTTATATTTTAGTTAAAGGAGCGAGTTAAAGGAGACGACGGTGGTGAGTCGTTGTTTTTGCAAATCATGTGAACCAAGGAAAAATTCGAGGAAAAAATCATACTATTTGATTTAAGTAGCTATAAAATTGTAATGCGTTCGGACCGTTAATAATGATCAAGCGCCGATCGCCATGAATTTATAGTTACTATCGATTTCATAACTAGTTTTTTACGAG
>DWLR01003220.1:0-13879 GCA_018246295.1 Papilio alexanor hazarajatica | reverse complement strand
AAACAAAATAATATTAAAAGTTGCACTTTGTGATGAGTATTTTTTTACAATAACACATTTTTCTTTCAGTACAGATCCCTTGCCTTAATAATTCAGCAAGGAAAAAAATACCAAAAAAAAAAATGCAAATAACATGATTGTATAATATATCCACATAAAGAAGTAAAAATGAAGATCAGTATTCATGGCTTAAGCATAATTTACACGCATACACTATAGGATGAGACAAACATAGCATTTATTTTAATTATGAAGTATTTTACTGTCTCAAAAAGTAAATAAACTATCGTCATTTATAAAATCAATAGTCCGAACCTCTATGATCATTGCGTTAAAAAGTTTATTCTTGTCTCTTATGATATAGAAACTGTTCATTGTTATTGCAGTTTGATTCGGTCAATAATATTAACCAATCGAATGTAACAAGCAAAAACATTTAGTTTCAAATGATCATGGGCTGAGGTAACGCTAAACATTAATGCTATTAGCAAATATATTCAATCGTCTATAGTTATGACACTTATGACATCTTCGCCGTCTACACTGTTGTCGTCAACCAAGTCAACAATATTATTTGGCTTCACTTCTTCCTTTTGCTGATAAAGCGACAGAACATCTGATATAATAGGCGCATGGACCATTTGGTGCATGCTCAGATCTGTCGAATTTTGACTGTCCTCGTCGTCTTCATCTTGTGTGGTGTAATCAATGTGAGCACTGTTCGGCTCCAACTCCATTTCGTCCCCGTCATCGCCGTGCCCATAGAACTTCTCGTCGTCTCTCTCGTCTTTGGGAGTGTACGAATTGATGAGGGCGAGAAGGTTTTCATCGCAGGTGAACACTTTCGATGGATTGGAATCTTCTTTATCGCATTCGTGCAATAAAAACACCTTGTTCGAGGTAAAGTACTTGCGACACAACCGGCACTGGTTTTGAAGATGCGCTCGGTAGTGGTTGTGCAGGTTGGGGAAGTGGTCGCCGCACACGGCGCACTGCTCCGGCTTCACCATGGCGCGGTAGTGCAGCTTCTGTTTGGACTTGTGCACCGACTTCATGTGCCGTATGAAGGGCCCGTAGCGCACGAACTTCTCGCCGCATTGCCGACACTTTATCGGCTTCTTGTCGTATTTCCGGCTGCGGTGGGAGAACGCGTGAATGTTAAAAGCGTCTATAGTTTTAAACTTGAGGGGGCAGAAGCGGCAGGAGATGGAGCCGGACACCTTGTGGATGTGGTCGTGCAGTCGCTGCGAGTTCTTCCTCGTCGTGGGCTTGAAGCAAAACGCGCACTCCTCATATTTTGGTCTTAGTTCGCTCTCGTTCTTGTCGTCCACTTCTTCTTCACTCTCTATTGCGCACAGGTGATTGTCGTAGTCGGTCTGAGAGAAGAAATATTCTAAGCATTTTTTACATCTATTCTCTTCGTGGTACGCCAAATGTTTGTGGAGATTGAAGAATATTTTGTTGCAGATATGGCACTTCTCCTCTATCGACTCCTTGGGCATCACGATCCATTCCTTTTCGTCCCCGTGGACGTCCCTCATGTGGTATATCATCTCTCGGAACGCGACAAAAGTCTCATCGCAATGCTCGCACTTGGTCGGGTTGTCGACGTTCTGTTGCGAGAAATGATGATTTTTATGTTTCTTGAATAGCGTCAGCGTGTTGAACTTTCTGTTGCAGTACAGGCAACCGTAGTAGCCGTTCGTGCGGTGGTATGTCTTATGAGTACTCAGAGCGTATTCATTCTCGAATACTTTAAAGCAATAATCGCAAACTATATCCTTTCTACCTTCAGACACCTCTTTACAAACTTTGATACTGTGCTGCGTTCTCAGATGACAGTCCAATTTCACTTGCAGATGAAAGGCTTTGTAACAGATATGGCATTTCACTTTCCTGGGATACACCTCCGTGTCGCCGATAAGTTTTTTCTTGTCGCAACTGAAAGCGAGGTGGCCCTCCAGGAACCTGAGCGAGCTGAAGTAGTCGAAGCAGTAGTTGCACCTCAACGAGTTGTGGTAGTCGATGTGCCGTTCGAAGTTGCCTTTGGTTGCTAATATCTTAAGGCAGATGGAGCACTGCAAATCTTTCAGCGGTCCGTTCAGCGTCTTCTCGGTGCGCTCCGCTATCCACGTCTCGTTGATGTCGTGCACGTCGCGCAGGTGGTAATGCAGGTCGTACCCCCGCGTGAAGGTTTCGTCGCAGTGCATGCATTTGAGCGGCTCGTCGAGATACTTTTGTGTCAAGTGAGATTTAATGTGGAACCGGTGATTCTTCAACGATATAGTCTTCTTGCCGCAGAACTTGCACTTGAAGAACTCCGGCTTCCTCAAGTGAGCCTCCTCATGGTACTGCAGCCTGCGCTCGTCTAGGAAGACTTTAGCGCACAGTTTACATGAGAAATAGCTCTGTTGGGGAGCATCTGGGTCGTTCTTTATCATTTTGCTCTCGGGATGTGTCCGCCGCAAATGACGGATGAGTTTCACCAGGTCAGGGTAAAATCGGCCACAGATCGGACACTTAATTTTGTTCTTCCTGAGGTTCGCTATCCTCGCCTGGTGCGATTGGTTGTCGAAGTTGTGTCCCTTCACGTGTTTCCTGTGGTAAACTTCGTCGATGAATCCTTTGCCACATATGTTACATTTATAGGGGCCGTTGTCGTCTTCGTAATGAGTCCGGACGTGCAGCTCCAGCGTTCTCTTGTTGGTGAACATAATGCCGCAGATTTTGCACTCGTGCCGCGCACCGAAGAGCGATGTCTTGGACTTGTGCCATATGACGTGGTGCTTGAGTGAGATCTCGGAGTCGCACACCTTGCCGCAATGGTGGCAAGTATGGGCGCCGGCAAGATTCTTGTCTGCGGCGGCGGCCGGTTCGATGCCGACCACGGTGTTGGTGACGCTTTCACCGCGCTTGTAGTGTATGGCCATGTGCGACAGGTACACCTTCCGGAACTGGAATATTCTCTTGCAGATGGAGCACTGGTAGTCCTTGTTTTTGAAACGCGTCTGCTTGTGGAAGTTCATGTGCGCCTGCGCGGCGCGGAGGTGCTTGCTCTTACGGTTGCAGATGGTACACGTGAGCAGCGCAGGGTCCAGGTTCGTGTCGTTGTAGTGTACGCGCATGTGCAGTCGGTAGTGGCATTGAAATCGGAATGTCTGCAACATATATAGCAATACATGTAGGTATTTGGAGATAAAGGACAACAACGTACATTCGATATTTTTGTGATATTTTTATAACAGAGGCAAATATCTCAAATGTAAACCAAAATCAAAAAAACACCAGACCATATTACAACTATTACCAGTTACACCATCTAATATGAAAAGGGTTTAATCTGCCATCTTGTAGTAATAATTTGTTACTTTTGTTAAAGTATATGGCAATAGGCCCAAGGCCTTTCACATTTGAGAACTGATGAGATTGGACTGAAGAGAAATGAACAACAGTCAATAAAACGGTTTAATTCTATTAAAATATAGAATGATTACTATGTCAAGCTCACCTCTTTACAGACAAAACATTCCAGCTTCTTCTCTATGTTGTTGCCTACATTAGAATGCCAGTTGATGTGCCTCTTCAGCGATATCAATGTGGGCATCTGCTTGCCGCAAGTGGGACAGGTGAACCCGGTCAGGTTGACTAGGGGCGCGGACTCGTGCGCTGGCGGAACCGTCACGAGGTCGTCGTGACTCTGGTCCATGGCCAGAGGTTCCGTCTTCGTCACGACGACCTCACAAAAATCCGCCAAGTCCGCACTTTGCAGCTTGGGCGCCTGGGGCTGCTTCAGTCGGTGCACCAGCTTGATGTGTGTAGCCAGTGAGCTGCAGCTTTTAAACTTCTCCTCACATTCCGCACAAGTGTACAAGTTCCGAGGCTTTATGTTAACAGTTATGTGTTTCTGGTTGTGCTCGTTTATCGCACTCACTTTCATTTCTATATCGCAGATGAGACACCTCACGGCGCAGTCTTTAAGGTTAATTTTTGCTCGCTTCGTGCCTGAGCTCATATTGTGTTTGGTCCGCTTGTGGTGTATCAACAGACGCTTGTAGGAAAACTGCTTCTCGCATATATCGCACGTATTGTCGTCACCTTCTTCCTGACTAGATTCCGACTCGGACTGGCGGTAGGACTCGTTCTGCAGGCTGCTGGACATGTCATTTTCCGGTAGCTCTGCTTTTATCTCTATTTCTCCGTTCAAATGCTTTTGCTCATGTGTGACCAGGGCCTTCTTGTAGGTAAACCGTTTATCGCACATACTACATTTCAGGGGTCCAGAAGATACATTCGCATTTAAGTAGTTTGTTGGATCTGATACGTTGTCCACGGGAATTTCACTGTAATTAATGTATATATTACGTTATACAACACTATAATTACAAATTTTTGACTTAAATAAAGATTTAAAGATTTTTAAAATTCACACTGTTCCATTCAAGAATTTCCGCCAACGTAACATTTTTTTTCTAATTGGAAATTTTCGACGAAAATGTAAAATTAATACAAAACAGGCGGTAGTTTAGAATAGTGATTTAAGGGAGTCACTGAGACTGTAAGGGTCATCAAGACTGTAAGGGGATCAACAAAACTTTGTAAGGGTATCGAGAGGCCTCAGTAATAAAGTAGAACAAGAAAGGTTCAGCTCGACCAATGTTTAGTATAAAAAATGATTAAAAATGTTGTATGAAAGTGACAAGAGGAGGGGGGTGGGGGTCGCGAATAATTTTCACATGCTAAGGGGTTCATGTCATTTGAAAGATTGAAAAACTCTGATTTAGAATAACTAAGGACATGTGTGTTGTAAAAAAAACGAGATCATTTAAAAGCAGAACATTTTGCATCTGAAACTTTTTGAAAAATCATGTGGTAAATATAGTTCACTACACAGATTTTAGGCAGTTTTAATGACTGAATAAATAAATGGTTCACAAATAATATTCCATTATTACATACCAAGTGTTCTCCTCCGTCAATTCCTCTTCAGCCATGTTGGACATATGGCCTGCGAGATGACTTATGAGCTGATCTTGCGTCGCCAACTTCTTGCTGCATATGCGACATTCAAATGATGGTTCCTTAGATATGTCCTCGCTCTTGTCTTGATCCCCACGAACAGTGAAGTGAATATTTCTTATATGTTGAAAATAAGTACTCCTTTTACACAAAACCTTTCTACAGAGCGGACAAGTGAACATTAGAACATTGTATTTCTCTGTACATGTGTCAAAGTGTTTGATGTAAAGGTTATAGTCGTCGAATACTTGCGCACAGAAGTAGCAAGGTACAGCGGGATTACCGTTTTCGACTAATTGCTCGTATTTGTCTTGTTTGAGAACAGCCGCGTGCACCACCCTCATGTGCTTCTCTAGGTTTTCGATTGTTTTAAACTTAGTCGCGCACATTTCGCATTCGATCTTGTTTTGCGTTTGTGCGGGTGCAGAGTCAATCGGCTCCAGCGACACCAGCAACTCTTTCATCGGCGACTTCGGTGACGTTTTCCTGCACGACTCTTGGTGGCGTTTCAACATTATTTTCAACTTGAATTTCTTATTACACTTCTCACATTCCATCTTATCCTCGATATCGTTTGCGTCCTCCATTTTTTTGTTTTCGACATGTTGCGGTACGTTGACTGTAGCGTTCTTGGTCACACCTTTTCTTAAATGCACTTTGGAATGTGCGCACACACTTTTTTGAGAAGCGAATGCCTTGCCACATGTTTTGCATTTAAACTCGTTCTTTATCAACGGTTCATCGGAGTCAGTTTCGATGGAACACTGAGACCTGCTGTTGTCTTCATAATCTGAATCTACGAAAGAAGAATTTATGGTTTTCCTTCGCCTTTTCTCTGAAGTCCGCAATTCTTCGACTCGTTTGGTAGAGGTGGGCCGGTAGTCGTGGGATTGGCCGCTGTTTGACGTGTTGTCGATACTTTCTGCGCTACGCTTTCTGCTACGACTGGCAGGAGAGACTTTTGCTTCTATCGGTGAGGTTGTGGCCTGAGTCTTAATGGATATGTCTGTATTGTTGGAGAATGCTGAGTCGCTGCTCTGCCTGTTAGTGGGCGAGGGCAATGCGCTGAAACCTGATATATAAATAAAACCTCTGGTAGAAGTATAAAATGAGCAGTCAAAATTATTTATTTCGTCTAGTATATGCCAGTCTTGTGTTGTTGTGCATGTGTAATATTCTTTATAATTACAAAAAAACTATAGCAATTACATAATCAATAGATCAAATAATCAAAAATCTGTATCATGTAGCTTAATCACAAAATTATTTTCAGTATCGGGCTGGGTTATAGGAAACTGTCTAACTTATTTGTACACAGAAAAACCAAAAGTATTATGTATTAAAAATTACAGACATTTTTTTTTAATTTATGTGACATTTCAGTAAGTCAATAAAACTACAATAACTCAATGACATGTCTTCAGGACTAAATTATACATTTAAAATGACAATGTTGTATGAACCAAAATCAATGGTTTATGATTAAAATAAGTATTTACATAATAATTAGATTAAAATTAAATGTAGTTATCTTGAGAATAACTCAGAGGTAAAATTTATTGATTTCATAAAAATATATATATTTTTTGGGACAAATGTATGTCTCTTAGAGCAGCTCCTCTATGTTTACTTACTGTTAGATTTCAGTTCTATTTAAAAAAAGGGAATTAAAATAAGCAATAGGTACCCATTTTTCATTAAGGCAAATCTATTATTTTTTATTGAGGCAAATATACATTTACAGTTAAAATGTAACCTTTTAATCATCTTGAAGAATATAGACACAAAAGAATGTATAATATTTTTAGTATGAATTATTAAGAAACAGATGACTGACCGGTTGGCGCAGTGGAAGGTGACTTGACCTTCGCGCCTGCGAGATAGATACAGGAAGGGGTGTAAACCATAAAAATAAAGTGATAATTATAAAGGTAAGATTATTTACCGGGTGGTGGTACATAGTTCCGTCTCAATTCTTGATCTGACCTCTCACACTGTTGTTTAAATATGTGAGCGCTGCTTAGCTTTTGAATACACTCTGAGCATATTTTGTCCGGAAGTCCATCTCCTTCGTACACCTGTGGAAAACAAAATTATTTAACAATTTTTATTTCTCAGAAGATGGGAGTTAGTAAGCTAACAATACATCCATTTCCAAATAACAGCCACTAACCTACTGCAAGAATTGGTTCCTAACTGTAGGATGAATAAGTAATAGTTAATGTAAGACAAAAGTAAAAACGCCATTAGCTGTATTGCTATGACACTGTAGGGAACTCTCACACTTCAAAATCGGCCAAGGTATTGGAAGGTAGTTAGTAGTAGGCTATGTTTCCGCAACTCCATGTAGCTACTACTCTAGTACGTATTTTGCGTATGGGCAAGACAAAGGATCACTCCAGCCGGCCCAGCTCTCCAAAGAACCCCAGCAATCCTTTCATGTTGCCAGCGATCTCAGGGTGCGCTCCGGGTGTGCCGAGATACTTAACCCTGTATGCCGACACTGCTTGGCAGTGTAGCAGGACGTGAGACGCCGTTTCTTCCTCCAGCATGCACACTCTGCATAGAGGACAGTCAGTGATCCCTATGTTAAACAGATGTTTGTTATAATACCCATAACCTATGAGAGCTGCTGCGACGATCCGAATCTGCGACTTGGTCAGTAACCTGCTGGAGGAGCGCATGTTGATATTGGAAAGAATCGCTATGACATTATAGGGCACACTCACACTTCAAAATCGGCAAAGGTGTTGGGAGGTATCATTATGACACTGTAGGGAACTCTCACACTTCAAAATCGTCCAAGTCATTAGGATGTATCGCTGTGACACTGCAGGGAACTCTCACACTCCAAAATCGGCCAAGGCACTGAGAGGTATTGTTATGACACTGTAGGGAACTCTCACACTTTGATCCGAAAATAAAAGCCGAAAAGTGAAGAGATTTTGTAGTTGCCAAGAGTTCTATTTCTTTTGGAATAACTGATAATTCAAAATCCTTCCACCAGTGTTGTACTATCTGTATTGCTGTCTGTGTGAGATTGTAAGCTAATCTGGCTGCATTGACAATGATCATTACTGCTAGATTGTCCTCAAAGCCTACTGTGTAAAAATGATTTCTGTTTAATTAAGTTGTTGATAACCAGGTTCCACAAGTGGGACAGCACTCCTTGTGGATGCCTGCCCGATGTAATATTTCAAATTTATTAAACTTTATAGTTTTCAATAAATGTTTTTTATTGAATAAATGATACCAGTAGCATCATTAATATATTGCACTAGCACTAGCTTTTGTCTGTGACTTCGTCCGCATAGAATGGTTAGCGTGGGCACCATTTAATTAAAATTTTTATGTGTAGATCCTTAGATCATTGTGGTAATTTTTTTTAATGTCATCATCATTGTGGAGATTTAGTTTGTATGTAAATTTGAATTACTTATAGATCAAATCATGTTTTGCATCTATAATGGGTACTGCTTCATGAAGCCTATCCAAAACAGAAGCAGCTATTTTTCTATAGATTCAGTGTGCACAATTTCAACAATGTTAAGGTGGATGGCCTGTTGTATGTGGATATGTAGGTTCATGTCAGGTTCAGCATAGCTTCTAGAGCAGAAGTAGGAGTTTTTCTCATGCAGACAGTTTTTTGCCATAAGTCCTGAGTTTGTTACAAGCTGTCGTCTGTTATATTTTGATTCACCAGACGATCGCGGCATAGGTGACTACTTCAAAGTAACGTAAAACATTTTGCAACTTTCGTACACTAAAAATAATGGAGATCGATTAAGTGATTGTACGTTTTGGGAGCAATTTTTTTTTTTCAGGATAAAAAGTCTGTTCTTAGTAATTTTGAGTAAAACATATTTATAATTATAAAGTAACAATTAAAAAAATATTGCTACTTTAAGTCAATTAGTGGGTGTCACACGAACTTTACCTTTACTCGAGCGCATTCCATAACCATCTCCGCAAGCTGTAGGTTGTTATCCATCGTGAAGATGGAATAAAAGTCACCGAGTTTGAGGCAGAGCCGGCATTTTCCAAGCTTGAGGGCCATATTGATTTCTTTACACCAATTTTCATGACACTACCAAATCGCATCTGCCAAATAATATGCTTTCATACTTCCAAAAATATAAATATTTTTCACCATTATTACCAACTAAACTCGCTAAATTCGACATTTACCTTTGACAAGGTAAATTAGAGCAAGATAAAAGTGCCTAACTTGCCGGCATACTCCATTATTTAGTTACCGAATTACCAATGAAGCAAAATGAAGATTTACGATTAGTTAGGGATCTGTGGTTCTTTTATGTCAATCAAATGGTATTTATTTATTCGGAAAATTTAAATTCGCCAATTTTTTGTACATATAGTAAATCATGAAAAGGTATTCTTAATGAAATTATTGCATATATTTTTCTATTTTTTTCATTATATTCAATTAGATGATATGAAAAATTTTGGTGGAACTCTCAGACAGCTTACTAACTTATTATTCTTTGAATAAAAACAATAAAAAGAACATGGTATGGCATTGGTTTATATTATATTATACTGTTTGGTGCTATTAGTATAAAAAGTATACATAAACATGTGGTGCGTAATATTATTGAACCAAATCCGTAATCAAACGTAACCGTTACTTTAAAGCGGTTTTACCTTTACTCCGGTAGGAGTATAGTATTTGTGTTCTGTGCCATTACATACTCCTTGAATGCGCTGTAAGAGTGCGCCGTAGGAGTCAAGGAGATAATACGCAGTAGAAATAAAAGTTAAGCTAATACGATAGGATTCTTAAAACACCGAAAATGGAAGAAATAGAAAGAGACTATCTGGCTTACGCACGACACCTTTCTTCAAATGGTTGTTTTAGCAAATCCTTCGATTTATATCTTTCGGCTTTTGAAAAGAGTCCACGAATGAAAAATATGTATGAACCGGAATTTCAGATTGTTATGATGAGGTGCAACGAAATTTTGTCCGCAGCTGGGAAGATTGAAGACATATTTACTAATTTTAGTCGCGCTATCAAGGTTTTCCCGAAAAACGTATACCTGTTGAATGAGATTGGCAAATATCTATATAAATTTGGTTACTACGAAGAGGCTTGGTCTCACTTCCAGAAAGCTCTCAGAGCAAACTCTGGTTTTGTAAGTGCTGAAAAAAATTTGAATTCTGTGAAAAATTTGCTTGTTGAAAGATGGCACTTTCGAATGTTAAACGACAAAAGAAGAAACGAACTGTTTCGTGCTGCTATTCATGAAACTGTTAAGCTAGGCAAGGATGGTGTGATCGATGTTGGTACTGGGACTGGCTTACTGGCACTATTTGCTCGTGAATGTCAGCCAGTGACCGTTACAGCATGTGACGGCTCTAGTATAATGACAAAGATAGCAGAGAATATACTAGCAGACTATGAAATAAATGATATAGCCATTGTAAACAAGATGTCCACAGCCATGGATTACAGAGAGATAGGTTCCAAATGCTCAGTCCTGGTCACTGAAATGTTTGATGCTGGCTTATTCGGGGAACACATATTGCAATCATTGTTGCATGCCTGGGACGACTTGATGGACGCTGGTGGGAAAGTGATACCATATAGAGCTGAGTTCTTTGTGGTAGGTGTAAATTGTAACTATCTCAATTTAAAATATCAATTGAGAGAAGCTGCTAAAACTTTACTGAATATCCCCATATCAAATATCCACATAATGACATATGATGAAACATATGACTGTGAAGATGTTCATTTTTACAAAGATTTAAAATATATCACTGAACAGAAGTCTCTCATCAAAATAGACTTCAATGATTATGATGACATTCAAGATAAATTGTATAGATGTGAGCCGTTTAATGTTGACTTAATTGCTATCCAAGATGGTGAAATAAATTGTATGATTGGTTGGTTTAACTTGTATTTAACAGACAATGTTATGATAACAACTGATCCACGCTCGAAAGAGCGGTGCAGTGCTTGGCAGCAGGCTGTTTTCTTTGATATTGTACCAAAAGAAGTCAAAAAGAATGACACCTATACTTCACAATTTTTAATGAATACTGGAAAGCTAACTATGATCCCTGATTGTAACATAAACATAAACAGAATTTCTCCTGAATCATTGAGGTTTTTAAATGATTCTGAATATGTGAAAATGATTCTTGGATGCCTCAGTATGGCTTGTGTTTATCTGGGTCAAATGATTGAGATGTCTGACATTGCTGTTGTTGATTTTTGTCCATTCCCTCTATTTGGACTACAAATGTTGAAAAGAGGTGCCAAGTCCCTAGTTTGCACTGCTAGAACTTATAATGATGAAGTCTTCATTATTAATGTTGTACAAGCCAATAATATTGATCTATCTAAAATAACAATTATGGTGGGGGATCAATGGCGTTTAGATTCATTGGTTAATAAAACGTACCATGCCATTTTTTGCCATCCGTTCGAGTTATGCGGAGAAATTGATTTGAAAATGAAAGATGTAGCTCAGAATTTGAAAAACTCTTATCTGGCACCGGGAGGTATTTTCATGCCATCCACCATAACTCTAATGGGCCAGCTTGTTGACAGCCACTGGTTAGATGTTAACAATAGAGTTTATGATGAAAATACAATCAATTATAAAGTGTCAGGATACATGAATGTGTATCAAGTATCACAGAACTTCTGCATTGACATATCACATTTGGAATATACCCCTATTACTGAATCTACATCTCTGGGCGTCTACACAAGTGACTTGCAATCTGAGGTTATTAACATACCTGTAATTAATGACGGTGAAGCGAATGCCATTCTTTGCTGGTATAAAATTGAATTGATGGAGGATTTAGGTGAGATTTCCACAAATAGGTCTGATAGCTTTATAGACAGCATGGCATTTCTTGCCGATCCTAAAATACCAATGAAAAAAACAGATATTGCGAATGTATTGCGTTGCGTAGACCCCGATGGAGGGTTTAAACTAGTCATTGATGTTGAAAATTAATATTATCGACGAAACTACCTTCTATTTGTGACAAATTTAATGTCGTAACTTATTGAACAAAACAAACATCCACATACTTATAGCCCAAGGATCTTCATAAACTTTGGTTGTCGCCTTCATCCAATTTTTTTATCAAGTTACCATTTTAATTTTATGTAGGACGTCAAACCATTATATAAGTAAAAATAATTATATTTTTTCAACATTTCCTAGTCATAATAAAATAAATGTATGTACACGGAGTAGATGTTGAAACATTGCTGAATTTATTAGACATTTGATTTGATAATATTTTTAAGGTGCAGTAATTGAAGTGAAACTTCTTTAGAATCGTTGTGATTTCAAACTCGATGAAACGAAAAAATAAGTCCATAGAGACACATACACATAAATGTATAGGATTCAGCCGGCAAGAGAATGAGATAGAACACATTAGACATTCTCGGTCTCCTCTTTGTGCGACTCTTCGTAGCATCCCCACTATCGTCTACTAAACATTGTCCATATGTATGCTCCTGTTTAGTGGGGTAGTCAGTATATCTATATCTTGCTTTCAAGTTTCACTTCTACCGTGTGTGACTTGCACACACACACACACACACACTTTTTTTTATTTAGATTTTAATAATAGTTAACGATATGTGATTTTAGTTAATTCAAACAAGAAGTCAGAATTTAAATAATGTTTCACCATTTAACCATAAATGTAGAAATAAGTGTTAATTTACTAAATAGTATATTAGAGTATTATACCATTAAGATTTCATGCTGAGTCTAAAAATGAAATATTTTCCCAATTGCATTATCATTCTTTAATTGTCTTAGTAAACATTAATAAATTATTATAGTGTGTGGTATACTCTTTTAGCTGATGTAAATATAATGAAAAGATAAAGAATTTAATGCATTCTTAATTATGATCTTATTACTTTATATGTGTTTATAAACATTCCATAAATGTTGAATTTAAACATATTAAAATGTTCAATGATTTACACAGATATATTCAGATATATTCTATTGTGGATCATAACTAAGTTTTTGCTGTTAGACTAAATGTCGAATCTGTAAAAATTTTTAGTGTTATGTTGTGATGTTATTGGAATAAAGTAGATAATTAAATTATTAAGCTTTCATTTTTATGTTCAAAAATAAATCTACTACGGTATCAGTATATCCTGATTTTTGCCACAGTCTGATCTTGTAAGGTAACATTTGTCCATGGGAAACACATTTCATTAAGACGCCACGTAGCATCGCATCACTCGCCCATGCTACTTACATATTACTTTCTTAGCAGTCAGTTTGCTTGGGTTTTTTCAGTTCATTTTAGTCATAGCGTGATATTAAAGTCTTTTTAATAGTATAATTAGACTGTCAAACGGAACATGATTTTATACTTGTTTAGAAGGTCCTGATGAATGTGGTCGAACTTTTCAGCTTTATTATAAATTAAAGTACAGATATCAAGTGGAAAAAAGCATCATATACAAAATTACCTTTTGCCTTCCCTAGCTATCCTATCAACATTTTTATGTTAGTCATGGATTTAATTGTGGTTTATTTTAATACTTTTTGTGTATATATTTGTTGAAAATTTTATTCAACGTAATTAATTTCTTAAAGAGATGTACTCATGTTTTCATGTCGGTGTTTCAATAAAACTCGAGATTTCATCCTCTTATCTCTTTATTAACATAATAATTAATAGTAATTACATTTCTCAATGTCCTCTCGGTATATTTATATTAACAAATTTAATTACCATGGACTACAAAGTCCAAATGCATACAAAAATATTTTTAAATCTCATATATTCTTCCTGGAGACGTAAGCTCAACATACATACGTAAAATTGTTAA
>DWLR01003219.1:0-13879 GCA_018246295.1 Papilio alexanor hazarajatica | reverse complement strand
GGCTCTCTTCTGAAGTTGTAATCTCGTCAGTTCATGTGGCAACCAAGTAGAATATTTCCAAGTGAAACCCAAGGCGTAGAGATGTTTTTCTATTGCATTGTGTGAGCAGTGAAGTTTTTCTGCCAAATAGCGCGAACTTAATCTAGGATCGGTTTCTATAAGCCTTTCTAATTCCTCCACATTTATTATAGGTGGTCTTCCTGGATGAGGTTCATCAGAAAGTTCAAAATTTCCTTCCCTGAACCTCGGGAACCAATGCTTAGCGGTATCATAAGAGAGCACACCCTCACCCATTGTTGCACATATATTTGAAGTTGCTTCAGTTGCTTTTCGACCTAAACGAAATTCGTGAAGTAGGAGTAGCCGAAATTCCCTACGAGAAATCTACATATTCCTTCTAAACTTTCCTCCTTCAAGTTCAGTTGCGCAATGATCGAGTGATTGATTCACGCTTTATTTATATACTGTGGTGAAATGTTCTAGAAGCTTCTACATTGTTCTAGCAATCGATAGAAAAAAATGGCGGTTTTATAAGTTGCCAACCTAATAGTTTGGTTTAAACTTGAATTTACGAAAATAAAGGATGATAAAAGCTTTAAACAATTTTTTAACCAAAATCATAAATTCAAAATTCAAATTCAAATTGATAGGCCCTTTTAATTGAAACTGGGTTATCTGCTTTCACTTCTCTGGTTATCTGATATCTTATATTATTTTATAAACAAGAATTCTATAAATAGATTAGATTGTTATTTAATGATTAGGGAAGCAAAAGGTTAGCATAGGTATGAGCATGTTATGAGGAAGGAAGAATGGCATGTAGCAAGGAGAGTGGTAGACATGAATGTGGAGGAATATATTGGTAGGGGTAGGCCTAAGAAAAGATGGATAGACTGCATGAAAGATGACATGGGGAAGAAAGGAGTGACTACTAAGATGACGGCTAAGAGGAGGGCATGGAAGAAGGAAACGTATTGTGCCGACCCCACTTAAACATGGAAAAATAGGCATTAACTTATAAAGCCTTCATATGGTTTTGAAGTTTCTATGTTATATATTTTGACAACAAACCTTGCCACTTTGGGTCTTCATTCATTAAATTTCGTTCCCTATCGAGTGCATTTGGGGCTGCAGCATCACCCTCCGCGCCCTCCGGGTTTTCTAAAGCTTGAAGTTCCCTAACATCGAGGACAGGTGGACGCAGGTCGGGTGCTCCGTGTGCAAATGCACAATGTGCACCATTCTTGGTGCAAAGTCCACGAGCGTCCGTATCATGCACGCACATACAAGTCTTGTAATACCGCAGATGGTAACGTCTTTCTGTGTCACCCGCTGTTCTATGAAGGTAAGGGCACCTGTGATAAGAAAAAGCTATTGAGTATTCAATTAGAGTTTTATACAGTAAACTTATTAATTTTAATTTAATCATTCAATTAATAGATGCAAGGAAAGCAAAATGTGGACCGAAGAAGAATATCCTGGCTAAATAACCTATGACAGTGATTCGAAAAGAGTACCCGTATACTTTTCAGTGTAGAGTGGTATCAAGAGTGCAGGTGGCCTCAATAACTGCAGATCTTTGAAAGAAAATGGCACTTTAAAAAGATTGATAAAACTCATGAGTTTCCTAAAAAGATTTAAAAAAATTAAACAAAATCTGTGTCTGTGTGTGATTCCTAAGGATTCCAGAATGGCTAAACTGATTTTGAAAAAAATATCTGACAATCTTCCAAATAGCCCAGCAGGTGAGGCCCATCAAGAGCGTTAGAACATGGTGTGTAGCCTGGGCAGATTAATAAACTTTGCTGCTATAAGTTATTTCCAGCAAACTTATCAAGTTTCATTATTATTTCATTTTGTTAATATTCAGATTAATTTCATAAAATATTTACTATTGACAACAGTATATGTATTAATAATTCAAATACTAAAAAAAAATTAATTTGCATGTTATAAATAGCACATAAGTCCTACATTAGTTTATTAGTAAACAGATTAACACAAAAGTTGTATTTATTTATTGCCGGACTGAAAGAAAGGTAACCTTTTTTTCCAAGTATGCATGTGTGTTTGAATGGCTTGACTGATTTTAGAGTGAGGTATCATTCAATATGTATTTTCCCCGTAGTGTCATAGGGGACAGTTAGTCTGGCTTATTGATTTTTTTAAATTAATTACTAGTTTTATAATATATCAGGTTTTAATTGCTGAACAAAACAACAACAAACTAAAGAAGTAATGTATTAAAAGGCATCATTATAAATTTCTTATTAGACTGAACTTTAATTTCAGTAATGTACATTGCATGTAAAATTAAACTTAAAATCTTTAGTAAATATATATTTCACATAATTTTACTGTTATTTATGAATTATAAAACGTGAACCACCAAAATTTCAAATACAATATGTAGGTACTCGTCGTGTTACCAGCAAAGTTGTACATTTCAAGTTGGATGAATAGTAACGCATAAAACAATCAAGTTTATAAAACTATATTATTGATTAAAATGCGTGTTCAAATTGTATTCCAATAAAAAAACAAGTAGTCAAGGACTTATAAGAAAATACAATGCACGGATAATAAAAGAAAAAGAAGGCGGTACACAAAGCAAAGACAGGGTATACTCACTCATCGCCGTCCTCGCAAATGCCCGACGTCTCGTTATATTTGGCACAATAATTGTCAGCGCTATAATTGAATGATCCGTCTCTTTTTCTAACTGGTCTTCTTCTTCGCTGATTATTAAAATGCCAGTGAAAACATGTAAAAGGCCTATGTTGTGTACATTTATGTTGTAGGAATGATGGACACTGCTCCACTCGGAATTCTTTCAAATATCTGCAACACGACATCACTCAACTTAGTACAATGTTTATTCCAAGAAACTTTATCTTTCGCGGATTCACTTTTGATAAAAAAAACTATAAAAGGAATAACTATTTACTTATAATGATTTGGTTTTTCTGTTTGAGCTGTCAACAAAGGCTTAGATTCCGACGGCATTTTGGTGAACTATTATGTATTGCGCCTCTCGCGTCGCGCAGGGCACGCTCACCGATGACCAATTAAAATTCAATATATATGATCACGTGATACTCTATATTTTAGAAAGCTATTAATTGTAAATAATAAACTAACTGCAGAAAATTTTGTTTGGGAGAACAAAACATTTTAATTTTAAATGACCTTGAACTTAAAGTATTTTGTTATCTCAACAAGATACTATGCACAAGATGCAAAAAATAACTACAAATGTAATCAACATTGACAGAAATGTCACGTCTTATGTTTTCCTTTTATCTCTTTTAGTCGCCCATAAAGCTTCATAAGTTGGACCGGGATGAAAAATAGGTCGAATCGATTCATTTTTTTGTTTAGAAAGTATCATAACAAAGAAACACAAAATAAACTGAGACGTCCTGATTCCTTTATGAATTTACTATGTATTTATTGAAGAATGATGTATTTTTAACATATGATTCAAAAGAAACAACAATATCAATTAAGAATTAAGGTTAAATTCAAGCCATCGTTGATAAAATTGAAACTACAACTAATTTACATTTTGTTATATCGCAAAATCGAGATTTAGTGTGAGGGTTCATATCATACTGCTTGAAGGAAAAGGGATATGTTTTTCTTACTTCTTACAAAATAATATTAAGAATTTGAAGTTTAAATGAAATATATTGAAAATATGATACACACGTATTTACTCTGTAAGCATTTGCATTTTTTTTATCTTCCAACACCAACCTTTTCCAATAGAATGACAATATTCTAATCCATTAAATTTTCGACCAATTACAGAGCTTACTTTTCCAACCAATACTATCGTTGGAAACTCCATGAAGCCGACCAATCACTGTTCAGAAAATTGGCGTCTCTCTTCGCCCGCCATTCTCTCGACGCCATCTTAAGCATATGATCATTGTTGTGACCCTCGTCTTAAATTTCTTATAAATATAGTGTAACTGTATTTTTACTGTAAAAAGGTGTGTAAAACAGTGTAATATACCTTAATCTACCTTTATAACATTGAAATATTGATTTTCCCCATCCCGATTCATTGATGTGATAATTTCTAAATATTAGTAATTTGTGCAATGTCCAAATTAATTGGGAATCGTTTAAAATTCTGCTTATATTTGTGTTTCAGTAAAATATGGCTCGTACCAAGCAGACTGCTCGTAAATCCACAGGAGGTAAGGCACCTCGCAAACAGTTAGCTACTAAAGCCGCGCGAAAATCGGCGCCTAGCACTGGAGGTGTCAAGAAACCTCATCGTTATCGCCCGGGGACAGTAGCCCTTCGAGAAATCCGTCGTTACCAAAAGTCTACGGAATTGCTCATCCGTAAACTGCCGTTCCAACGTCTTGTGAGAGAAATCGCACAAGATTTTAAGACTGATCTTCGTTTCCAGTCTGCCGCTATTGGAGCTTTGCAGGTTATTTTAAATGATATTTAATTTTATTTCGATAAATTGATTAATTAAAAAGAGAATAACCTAAGGAATCGTCCATTTTCAGGAAGCAAGTGAGGCATATCTCGTAGGTCTGTTTGAAGACACCAACTTGTGCGCCATCCACGCGAAGCGCGTAACCATCATGCCTAAGGATATTCAGCTGGCGCGACGAATCCGCGGGGAACGCGCTTAAACTCTTTAATTATAATTTACCTTATAAATTATTTGTAATTCAACTAGATATAAATTCTAACATTGTTTAATGTCTCACATTTAATTCATTTAAGTCTCTTAATCGTTATTGTAAGGAGGCCGCAGAACTGATTTTTTATAAATATGTTCTTATTGTATAAGTTTGTCATAAGTGTTCATTATGCAGTATGTGTGTCAACATTGGTAGCATCAATGTAATTCTTAGTGACTTGGTATTTCTAAGTAGTATAATAGACAATATTGACCACAAGTATGTGATCATTCTGTACTTGCTAATAACTGCACTAATGTAAACTTGTATTGAGAAATTGGTGTTAATAAATATAATTAGGACTTAAATGTTTTGTTCTCATTATTTTCCTTTAATGGTAAAAGTAGTAGTTGTCAATTTTATATTGAAGTCATACCAGATGTAGGGGTTATAAACAAATAGACAGTTTATTGGTATTTTGATTCCAAAAAAATCTTATTGCATTTGCATGAAATAACTAATGGTATTTATATTATTAGCCATAAAATTAAGGAAAAATTACAATTTTTTGATATACACAGGATTACTATAAAAAAGAGTTTCAATGTTATCCTTTATGAGGTTAATTTAACTGCTAAGAACCATACTACAAGTCTTAATTTATTCTATTGTGGTAGCTTCTTTAATTTTTTCTTCCTCTTCTATTTCCTTTAATCTTCTTTCAATGTCTTCAATACTTTTACCTTGCTCTTTGTTATGTTTATAAGATAACAGCAGTTGTGTCTTTTCCAAACCTTTGATTCTTTCATAAAGTGTCTTATTAAATTCAAGGTCGACATCATTCTCCTCCCTTAATATGCAGAAATAAATAAGAAATACAGCAAGACTGCCCACTACACAGTAAGGTTGATACCATGGTATGTCTTGTTTAAAATTTTTAATTGGTCTTATGGTTTTTTGGGCCGCAGCACCACTTGTTGAAAACTTTATTGGCTCATTTTCATTTAGTTCCATATTACGGCTTGAAAAGGCTCTTCCATTACGTCGTCTGAAGCAGCTTCTGTACAAATATAAATGAGATATAGCCTGAAGTTACAACTATTTATGTGGTTATTGGAAAGACCTAAACACTTCTTATTCCAATTCATACACACTTTTACTAAATATTAAGAATTGGTAAATAATATCGCCAGCTATGGCTGACCTAAGTTGCTAAAAAGAGTATGTGAAATGTACTTGATGAAATAATAATAGTATGTACTTTATGAAATAATACTAGCATGATCTAAGACTATAGCTGACATTGATTTCTTAGGAAAAATAAATGACTAACAAAAGAATATTTAAAATACTTTTAAACCTCATTGAATAATAATATCAAGTTATGAATTATTACTATAATTAACAGGTGCATTGGGGTGACACATGTTAAATATTGTGCAACTAAGAGGTAAATCTTTGTTTCCCTCTAAACATTTAGAAGGATGATAATGGTTAAAATTACATTTAATTGTTTGTATTTTGATGATAATAATTTATTAATATCTAGTTAATAAATGTAGTCCTATTTCTATGAATGTGGATAAAGTATGGGTAAGTCAGTTGTAAGATGTCTCTTGTATGCAATAACATCATCGATGAAGGATTTACAATTTATGCGGAATGTAATCAAAAATTTCCTGGAAGGCAGAGGTATGAAGATGAATTTTAATTTATAATTTTTTGTTTGAAAATTGAAATTAATGTTAATAGTAGCCGTAGAACAGTTGGAACAGTGTGTTGTTCATATTGTAGAGATGGCAGGTATGTTAAAGTTGTTAAAACAAATAGCAAATGTGAGAAATAAAATGAATGGGGCTATAAGTACAGTAGTGGGGGGCCAAAATGTGTCTATAATGGCACATCTGGCAAAACATAATGTCTAAATACTTTCCAATTCCATTTTCGTACATTGTATACATAGTTAGCAAGTTGTAAGTATCAATATGCCCATGAACATTGAGGTATTTATTCAGGAGTTAGAATTGGAAATATGTTATCATGCAAAGCTTCAATATAATCTAGGTTAGTAAATCCAATGTGGTGTGTGTGGTATGCACATAATCATAAATAAACTTTGACGTAAATATCCATTATTCATCAGCTAATTCCTGCTGAGATTCTAATAACTTATATTTGAGTCGTGAAACTTGCCCTTGAGCAACATTTAGCATTAAGGCAATTAAAATGAAGAAGGCGGTGTTCGTTAAATTATATAAGTGAGGCAGAATAAAGTATCATGGAAGTTCAGGCTTCTAAAATAACTCTTATTTAAGTCCTGTCGGTTGTTCTTGTAGTTTTTATCACAAGTCCGTTACCATCCGAATATTGTAAATACAAAAGTACTTCTTTTCTCGTTATTAACTCTATTAAGTACAGGTCATTAAATAATTAAAAATTACCTCGATATGTGAAATATATATTCTATAAAAAATCATGTGAAATGGCCCGTACCTTACTAAAAACAAGCTTCTGTTCATTGTTGTAAGATTATTTAATATCTTACTAACGGACGATAGACTGTTCCCAATTCCAATAGTTTAAACTTGTAATACATACAGGTATATGGGTGATTTCTAAACATAATTTGCGTGACATTTACCGGATGACTTTGACAGAACGAGCCTAGTAAAATTCTATGATCATGTACGACTATAGAAGAAATAAATCAAGGAGTATATGAGTCGGGACTCTTCGCTAATGAATACGAAAACGGAGAAAAATGTCGGACATTTTCAGTGCCACCAACATTACGAACATGTTGTTGTTGCTACCAACACAAAAAGCACTCTGCCAGTTTGCTGTTGTCTATGTTTTTTTTAAGATTGGAAGTATCGTTAGAGTTAAAATTATTTGATGTCAAAATAAAACAAATTTTATTAATTACAATTTTTATTATTAATCTTCTATTACTAATGCAAAAAATACTTTTAGAGCGAAAAAAGTTGCTACTTTCGTAATAATACTATTATTGTTTAGTTAGCCAAAAATTAACAAAACATCAAAGTAAATAGTCATTTGTTCACGGTTTCCCTCATTTGCTTATTCGATATACAGTTATTTATACATACAATTATATATTTAGTTTGACAAAATTAAAATAATTAGACTTACTAGAATAACATTATAAATGTATAGTGCAACAAACTTATCTGGTCCGATGAGAGTGGCGCAACTATACCTCAGTTAGCTATCAGAAAATATGTAAAAAATATATTTAAGCATAGAAAATGACAAACAAGACAATATGTATTAAAGCAAAACTAGTCCTCCTCCTAATTCAAATAAGTTTGAGTTATCAAACTTTTCCTAAAAAAACATTACAAATGTATAAGTTACGTTAAATGTTAAGTAATGTAAATATAAAAAATAAAAATAGAATACAGAATTCAAGATTTACTTCTCACATAAACTCATAAAGTTATCACGAACTTAAATATAACACCGCAATTCTGCTTGTTAACTCTTGTTACTACTATTCTCCATAGATATGTAACCTATAGATGATATCAAGAGCACAAAATGAGGCGAAAAAAATGGGATTCTGAGGCCTTTTGTTGGCTTAAATTTCCACAGTGTCGACATTAAAATTATTAAATTTACATATAAAGAAAATTACATACAACCTCTCATTTTTTTATTTCTTAGTTTTTAAAAAAGTTAATTTACATTATATTTACGTGACGTTCTTAAAACACAATTTAAAAAATTAAATGTGTTGTGTACAAACATAACATTTTAGCAGATGTTTTAGTATATTCTTATATTCAATATACTGCTTTGTGAAAATTTGACAAAATATTCTATTAAGCTGGTATACACTTACGTCATGCACACTAATGATATTTCAAATACCGACTGTCGATTAGATGACAAACTGGTATGAAACACTCGATCTAGATCGGTTTTATATCTTTGCTATGGCCATTAAAATAGTTTTTTGCCTTTCCTGCAACATGGAGATGCTTTTTTTAGATTTCTGGTTTGTCCACGCGCTGGCACCACACAGATATCGCAGCGAGACGCAGCCTGTGATGCTTGACCAGGCAGATTTCTTCATTTAATATTTATGTGGAGAACTTAATAGAGCATCGAAGAGGTGCATCCAAACGTCTGTAAGAGAATAACCTAATGTAACATTACTTTATTAACTTCTTTTTGTTACATTTAAGCTGAAATGTTACCATAACCATGGCTGCAATGTTTAATTCAGAAGTAACATGGGTATAAATTGATTTAAGTTTACACTATAGTCAATTTAATTTTTGGCTTTCTGACTTTTAGTTTTCATCTAATCAGTACTGATCACCTTATTGATGAGACCCACATACCTTATTGATGATTCTGTTACCTGTATCTGTACCTTACTGATCTATTGGCATAAAGTTAGATTGGGAAGTTTCGATATAGAAATCGGTTTTTATTATCATTTTTCATTCAATATTTTATCTGAAAAATATGCTAAGTCTAATAAATTTAAGTGACAAGCATCTGAGTGAAAAACATTTCGTAAACTAATTTCACCTAGAAAGTAGAAATCAACTCGTAAAGATCGTAAGTTAAGTGGTGGGTAGCCTAGACTACTATTCTACTATTTAAAAGGTCGTCCGGAAATGGGGGCGATTAGTGTGTTCTACCTCCTTGCATGAGTCACATTTTGACTCCGGTGCACCCTGGGCAACGTGGCTAGGCATTGGTACCAATACCTTTTTCCTAGCTACGGCTAAGAGGACCGAGTGGTCCTTCGAGTGAATTCCCGCTGATAAATGTGGGTGTAAACGGAGGAGAATAACACCCACCTGCGCTAGGACCTGCGCAGTTGAGCTCTGTACGCGGGGATGACGGAGACCGACGACGACGAAGGCTGAGCCGAGCGTCGCAAGGGTGTAAGCGGCGTAAGGAAACACTCCCTACTTGGTCCCGATTTAACGCTTAAAGGTAGCCCTGGTAGGTACTGGCAACGCCTCCCTCGCCGCCGCTCAGGGTTGATGACGACCTCTCAGCGGCATTGCAGGTGGTTTGTCGACGGGCTAAAGGCAAAACGCTGAAACTGACAACCGTACAGACTCAACCAAGAGCCCCCTTCGCGGCGCCTACTAAGCCGAAACAGAGATGGAAGCGGCTGACAAAAAAGCAGCGTTTTGATGCGGCTCGCGCGAAAGCGCAAGAGGGTGGAGTACCTGGCGTTGCAGAACCACCAATCTCTGACTGGGCGACACCCCAGACTGGTACCAGTAAGTGGTCGTCGTCTGAGATGGGAAAGGTGACGGGATTGATCTATTTGTAGGGTTTTCCCCAAATCTACCTTATAGTTTTACATAGAAGGGAGTTAGTAAGTTTTCAAAATGGCACTTTAATATCTTACCTGTATTGTGTTCTTCCTCTTCTACGTTCTTATGGCTGTAGTCATGGTCTAATTGAATAGTAGTTATTCCTGAAAGTTTAATTAATTTGCAATAAATATTAATTTATTCATCAGCATAAACAAACAAAAATAATCAATGAACATTTATTTGAGCCTATTTCACTGTGTTATGGAATGTTTTGGTTAGTCATGTATTTAACTATAGTGCTGTAAACTTATTTTCCTCTGCGATTTTTTTTTTATTACGTATCGCTAAAAAGGGGACACATAAAAATTTTGAGTCCGATTAGTTTTTGTTATTAAAAAAAAAGAAGATTGTTCGTAAATATCGAACATACAAGTACTCGAAAACAATTATTGTTAAATACAAATCGATCGATTTGTATTTAACTTTTGTTTTTGATACCAGTTCTTAGGACGTTACCGATGATCGAGTTTAAGAATTTTATCGATCATTTTGTTTTCATATTTTCGTATTTCAGTTTTTACGCTTTCTAGATGTAGCCAGTAGCGGCATACCTACTTACCTGGATCAGTTGAGAAAGTCGTTTTTACAAGTTATTTTATAGTGCAATTAGTTAGAACTTCGCCTTTCTTTGATTTTCTTTCAAAATGTTCTTTATTAGGTTACTACTAACATCATTATGTTGCTTAAGATTATACTTGTAATTATCGAATAACCCGATGTGGTACAAGCACTTCCCACTTTGACAAGAACTCGATGTCGCGGTATCTTGATCTGTATCACATTACCTTTAACAGTGATATCATAGTCGAATAAACAAAACATTTTTGGAATTTATTTGATGTAATGTAAATTATATATTTTTCAAGTTTAAATTGCAAGTGAAATAATAAAGGAATTGTACTCTGCACCTATTATTTCAATGATTGATTGTGTGACTTAAAAGGAAAGACCACGAAAGTAAAATTACGCATTCGAAAAATATTAAAAATATATAAGTAAAAATTAAACGTTTGAATTACGAAAATAAAGGTACAAAGGAAAACAAAAAGGAGGTTTATTGAAGTTTTAATGAGTAAATTCGCTACAGGTACCAAAACTAACAATGGCACTTAGGGTTGCTCAAATGCTTAATAGTTATTTCTATACTCAGCATGCTCAGAACTTACGTTACTTACGTATATTACTAATATTCTAAAATTGGTATTAAAAAACAGTGGATTTAAATAAAATTGTTTATAGGCAATGTCTTATAGGAAGGTCGTAAATACTGTCTTTGAATTTCAATACTTTTCTTTGTATTTTGACGATGTTATGTTACTATGTAATTACCCCGCATTAAAAAAAAACTAAGACTTCTAAACCAACACATATTTACGCACTTACCTGGTATTAGCACAATAACGTTTAAGTTTGACTATAAATAAGATTAGAATTAAACTTACCTGATGAAAGGACAGTTACGAAACGAATAAGATAGCAACATTTAGTCCATAATTTATCGGATAATCGGAGCCTTGTTAAATTTACGAATTATTTACGAACGAGTCTTCATTCTAAAATTAACGAAAGTAACACTAAAAACTGCCACTACATGCCTGCACTCAATTTCTCACCACTCCCGGGGTTGACTGTGAGAGAATGCCTCTTGGCATTAAGTCTGCCCTTTGTGAAAAACAACAAAGTATAAATAAATAAAAATTATCCAACTTATTTTACAAGCACTAAAATTTTAAAAATTTAACAATCTTTAGGAAATCCGGCATAGAGTCTACTTACAATATTAACTGTTCATAATTCACGACAGACTAAGCGTTTACTCATGGCAATCTATTTTTAAAACCTCTGATTTACCACCACTGCCACCTCAATAAATCAATATCCGCCGATAGTAGCCTTCCGGACGTTCAAATTTACGAAATACTTTAATACTTTAATACTGACCCCGCCGTCGCTGACCAACCTATGTAGAGACTGAAGACTGAAGAAGAGTCGGTAACGCCGGAAAATTACTATTAATTAAGATTTATGTCAGGGCTCTTGTTATGTACGACTTTTCAAGCGACAAGGTAGCTGCTTCCTCCTGGTGAGACAAGTCAGTTGGGAGACTCCAGTAATAGTTAGGTGTGTCTTCCACGTGGTGGAACGGGTCAGTAGGGAGATTCCAGTAATATTTTTGCTTGATACTAATAGTTTGGCTTGAGACTACTTGCTTCCACCAGATAAGACGGGTTAGTTATACTCCTGTAGTCTGTAGTGTAATTACAAAATAATAAAAAATACAAAAATGATTACAAGAAATACAAAAAAAATCTAAAAAAGAGAATACAGAAGTTACAAAAAAAACAAAAAGTACAAAAACAACAACAGAAATGAAATACAAAAAAATTACAAAAAAGAAGATAAAAAATAACAAAAAAATACGAAAAAAAAGAAAATGATAAGTAACAAAGAACTACAAAAAAAAAAAGAAATAACATAAGCAAAATAAACAAAAGAAAAGAAAATAAACGAAAACTACCACTAAAAACCACACGTTCACTCGTGACCATTGTTGACACCACGGGCGAATGACTTGCACATTACACCGCGACGCCCACTGGTCGCCTCGGGATGGGGCCCCGAACTGCACCCCTTTCGGGGCGCCGCACCCTAATTAATTGAGACGCTCCTCGAAGACGACACCATGCAATGCAGGTTAGGGATTCCCCGCCCTCCCCCACTGGTGTCACCTTGAGTAGAGTAGAGAGCCATGACCGTCTTAGCCCCTGTCTTAATAAAGACAGGGGCCCGCGGTCCCAGCAGTAGCGAGCCACTGGGATTACGCGCAGAACGTAGAATTATGGTATGCACATGTGTGTTGTAAACTTGGGATTTTAAATATTGTAGGAATGTTTACATCATTACAAATTTATTGGAACACCTTTGTACTATCTTTATTTAATACAATTACTTGGTCTTGGATTACAATGGTCATCGTGTCCATTCATAAAACAGCGTATCAATTTTCACCACATTTGTTTTTTAATGTCTTAATTTTAAGTAACTTCAACAAACGATGGAGCCCAATATTAATTAAAAGAAGAAGAAGTACCTTTAATACGTATAATTTGCGTTTGTCGACAATAAGTTTTAAAAATTTATTAAGGTTAAAAAAATTAAAATCCTCCTTACAGATCTTCATTCGTAGACAAACTCTCCATGAAAAAGCGTTTCTTCCAGTTACGTTTACGGGTTTTCTTATTACAAATTGCACATGTAGTGTAACACACACAAGTACATATTTGAAATTTTACATCTTTTGAGTCAATTGTAAGTTCGCATGACTAGAATCTAGGAGAATTTTTTTGACAGTGGTACAGTCCGCAACAACAACAACTGTTGCGTGAATGGCCCGCTCGACCGGTGAAATACTACGATCCCACAGAAGACAGACGTGAACTAGAAGTATTCTGCGTTTCGTCTGATGAGTGAGGTGCCGAAGGCCTAATTTTAGTCCTCTTTACCTTTCCAAGGAATTGAAAGAGTTTGGATAGGAGAAGAATTTCCATATTCTGTCCATCCCAGACTGTGTCTAAAGATTGAATTGATGAAAGAAACAACCATTTGCTAGTTACAGATGCGTTGCCTGCATCTGTAACTAGCAAATGCTTGTTGCAGATGACCATGGGTATTGGTCACTTAGGTGACCGCTAATCGCTTGTTCGTATGCCGCCGTTCTCTTATAAAAAAGCATCTAGGTAATAGGTATAATTATATACAACGTGTCCCAAAATTCGAAACGTGAAACTGTTTGTACCATTTGTTTTGAAATATTAAACATTTTTCAAGAACTAATACTTTTATTACACCCGACCG